>JAYMFT010157515.1:0-12493 GCA_038088735.1 Panulirus argus | reverse complement strand
ATATATATATATATATATATATATATATATATATATATATATATATGATTGACGTCTAGAGAGTGGATGTGAACGAATGAAATAATTTTTTTGCCTGTTCCTGCTGCTACCTCACTAACGTGGAAAAAGGCAAACATGTATGAAAAGAGAAAGATATATATTTATGTACGTACTGTAATTTTCTCTTGTCTGTGATATCCATATTACCCTGTCATGGAGCAGGTAAACAAAGACTTGTAAGTTTTTGTATTTTTTTCTGTAACTTTCCTGTAATACCGTTGAATGCCATTGTGCTTCATAACACAAAGGCTTAAAAAATTGAAATAGTATTACATCTTCCCCTTTTTTTTTTTATAAATATAAGATCAATACAAACACATACTTATACTTTGAATTATACAAGATATTATCTTGTCATGGCTCTTGTGAATACAGTTCACTTAAATAAAAGAAATATAATAAATGGTAAAATATAGAAATGAAAATAATCTTACAAATCTAACTTTATTGGTTTACGAAGAGTCATTCCTTTTGAAGTTCTCATCTATGCCTAAGGAGATACAAGGGCTTTTTTCTTCTGAGCTGATGGAGATTCGTTAAAGGTTACAGAAATTTATAAGGAGTTAAAGGTGATGCAATACCAACCTCTTCGCCTCCCTTATTTGTATTTTAATCACATGTAACTAATTCATATCTTATTTTCCCAGATATCATATCTTTTTTATGATCTTGCTTTTCTTTGGTTACTATTAATTATTGGCAGTTATGCACAAAAAGGTTTCCTGAATTGTCTTTCATGAGATATGACTTGCAGGATACACTAAGAGCCTTTTTGTTTTCTTTCTTATTTCTATGCTTATGAGCTTATCACTCATCTAATTTTAGGAGTAACTTAGGTTGTTTATCTCAATAACACTGCTGTTTTGCTTGACTTTCTTTCAGTTTGTGGCTAATGTGAACTGGGTTCTGCTCTTGAGGATATGACATATTTTAGAGGTTGGGATGGTTGTTGTAGGTAGTAGTTGGCAGGCAACCAGGGAACTATATTACCAGTACTACCCACCTGGGTATCAGGAGGGTTGGTGAGCCAGCAATTCACTGGTTGTCAGTTTGTACTCCTCTAACCCAGGTAGCTATCTTTTCTCTCTGCCTCACCCATACGTGGACTACTGGCATTCTGTCCACAAACATACAATCTCTCCTTGTCGTACATAACACGACAACACTGAACACACACAACTCATTCTTCTTAACTCTAGATTTTCCTATGATAAGCACTATGCACTAGCCCTGTCTTTTGCAAAATGGTAGAAGGAACAGATAGAAGAAGTAGGTAAGAACATTTAGGCAGGAGCATTAGGTAGAAACATTAGGTAGGGGAAGTAAGTAGGAACATTAGTCAGGATCATTTGGTAGAAGTAGTCTGTAGGAATGTTGAATAGGAGCCTCTGCAAGCACTGAACTAGAGTTGCCCTCTGCCGGTGGGCTGTTAAGGGTGAGGCACTTAAGGCTGAGAAGTGGCACTGGAGTTCACTAGTTATGGAGACTGTTGCCGTGGCCACCCACTTTAGGGGGCTCTAGGTGGGAACAGGCATCAAAGATAGATAGATAGACAGATGGGATTATTGTTCTAGTTTTCTCCCAAACAGTAGCTCTGCTGGACTAGCTGAACATACAACAGGGATATTCCTAAAATCTGATAACTTAAGTATGGGTCTTTACCTTTCCCTTTTAGCCAGTAGCTTCTTTTATGTATGGACTGTTTTTTTTTTTTTCATCCAGTTCATTGCTTTCAGGATAATAGGGAGATGAGGTTTTGTGGTGAATATTATCAATTTCCGCAAATTGTTTCTGATACCTTTGAGGTAAATTGAGATCCATTATCACTGTCAGGAATATGTGGTATAATATCCCTAGAACATTGAGATTTACAGCATGAAACTACAGTACTACTTAAGGTAATTTTTAAGATGGTAAGCTCAGAGTATTTACTATAGTAATCCACAAGAATTCAGTAATTCCTACTGCTCTTCTCAAATGAATCTACTCAATTTTTACTAAAGGAGCTCTGATACTTCATGGCATTGCAAATGTTTATTTGCTTACTCACTCTTTACGGTAAGTATTACAAGTATCACATGTACTTGTCACGTCCTTAAACTTTCCCAGTTAAACAAGGCCAAATTACAAATCTAAGAGACAAGAGACTTTTCCTTGGTGTGATTTGTGAATGTGCTTAATAATACCAGCCCTCAGACTTTTAGATATACTAATTCTGTCCATTTTGTTCTAAACACCATCCACATAGCTCAGTTCTTCTCTACAAGACCAGACTCTGGCTAACCTTCAACTGTTCTGTTTTTCCCGTAAAGATTAACTAATTTAATATCAAGATGTTCAACAGCTAAATGTCTAATACAAAGTGCATCATCATTAGTGTTTGAGTCCTTTATGGGCCACTCCACATTACTTAATGCATCAGCAGCAAACCATTCTTAGTCCCTCTTATACTTGACATTCAGAGGATAATTTTGTATCATGATAATATCTGTTAAAGCCTCATAGAGGCAGAAGACAATTTGTTGAAAATGGCCTCCATAGGTTTATTATCTGTTTCCAGTGTTACATCATCTCTACCATACAAATATGATTGAAGGTTTTCTACCCTAAAAAAAATGGCAACAATTCTTTTCCTGTATGTGCATTGTTTCTCTGAGTCTGAGATAGTAATTCAGGTGCATGAGCAAGAGTGCAGGTCCTGCAAGATACATGCACCCACTGCAAACTCTGATGCATCAGCAGTCAAAGCTACTTGTTTATTTAATTCGTAAAATTTCAATATATGTGCTTTGCACACTAAAATATTTGTAGAGTAGTTTTCATAAAAGTTTTACATTTTCCTCTGATAATACACAGAAAGGTTCTTTAATGATATATTGACGACAAACATAGTTAAGTAATTAATCACATCCATGAACTATTGTTTAGTCTACCTTATTAGTCAGGGCTATGAAATGTTTGAAAACATTTACTTTTTTAGGATCAATTTGAAGTTCTTTATCTGTCAGTATATGCACTATATATAATCTACTGTTATTTTTTTTGTATTTAAACTTCTTACAGTTCATCTTCGGATTCATATTTCCAAATATGGTTAAAACCTTCATTAACCTAGAATTATGCTCAGCCTCAGAGGTACCATTACCTAATGTATTATCCATTGTACTGTAACTTTAACCCTCTTTAAATTGTCAACAATTATATGCATTCTTCTTAAATTTTATGGGCAAGACTAATACCAAAGGGTAGTCTAAAGAATCTGTATTTCTCAAGACAAGTGTTATAAATGTGAGGATTTGAATTTAGAGCACTGGTTGGAGGCTAACCGCAGGGGCAAGCGAGTCTACGGGCATTGTTGACGAAAGGCGATTTTGAGAGGCCAACACGCGTTGTTGTGTCCGCAAGGAAGGGTCGGGCCGCGAAGGGGAAGGCCAAGGGGAGGAAGAGGTAGAAATGCCGGATATGGCTGAAGTGTTGCGGAGATTTGGTTTTGAGAATCGACTGGCACCTATCGAGGAGGAGCCGAAAGGGGAATTGGCAGAAACAGAGTTAGGGCGGCGCGAAGAGTCACGACAGGGAAAACTAGAGGAAGGGGAAAAATCGAATGAAAAAAATACAAGGGGAAGAGATGAGAGGGAAGCAAAGGAAACTACTCGACTTAGGCGCTCTAGAAGGATTGCCGAACAGGCGGGGAAGGTAGGCTCTGGATGTGTGGTCTGTGAGGGATGTGCACGTGGGGTCACGCACAAAGTTTGAGGGGGTGAGTGTGAGGATTTGAATTTAATGCGTTGTTTGGAGGCTCGTGGCTAGCTGCAGGGCACGCGAGTCGACCAGCATTGTTGACGAAAGGAGACTTCGAGAGGACACACTCGTTATTGTGTTCGCGAGGACGGGGCTCTGCCGGATTCGCAGGAGTTTCTGAGAAAAGCACGTGTGGGGAGATTTTTGGCGACTGCGTTGACCTTGAGAAAGCGCTGTGAGCGAGCCTCCCGTATCACCACTCTCAGTTCGACTGGCCTGTGCTGTATTCCATATTGACTGTTTACCTTAGTGGGTGCCCGTTGGTACAAAAGGGCTGGAGACTGGTGTATGTCCACGGCGCCAGGTGGTTGCGAGAAAACTACCCATCCTTGGATGGACGGCAAGACTACCGCCGCTGGTGCAGCTAAGTGCATGGTGTTACATTTCCGTATGGGGGAGTTCGTAGCAAGCCTTGTTCATGAGAAGTACCCTGAGTGGCCCAAGTAACGAGAATCAGGTAGTCTCGTATGGTAACCAGATTGTGGGTAGTGTGAGTCGAATGGGGAGAGGCCTGGTAGATGTTGTGTTGGAAAAAAAATCCAGGCAGTGCTTTGATAAGTACTTGTTGGTAGTACTGACCCATGTACTGTATGTTAATAGCTTCTGTGAGCAATTAGAGAAAAGTGTTTCTATTCGGAGTTAATTTCCTTATTTTATGTAAATATCTTCTGTGAACAGTTAAGGTAAAGTGTTTTTGTTTGGAGAAATTTCTTCCTGTAGTATTGGCAATGGCTGTAAATTAAAGTTTTGTAAACCCTACCTATTGTATGTACACCCCAGCAAGAGATTCTCTGTATTGAGTGCTAATGGTGAACCCTAAGACAGAGGAGCCCAGCTCATTACACATAGACTAATTAAACAGCTGTGAAGGCATCACACACCAATGTCGCAGACCCATCTTCAACCACTAGTACACACGCCTTACTTTTTTGATAAAAACTCTTCACTGCTTCTAATAGCTTTCCTCCCAAACAGTATATTCACAACACCCTCCATAAAGTATCTCTCTCTCAACGCAATCATCTGCTTTATGCAGATCCATAAATGCCACATACAAGTCCTTTTGTTTATCTAGGTATTTCTCACACCCATTCTTCACAGCAAACTCCTGATCCACACACTATCTTCCACTCCTGAAACCGCATTGTTCCTCCCCAGTCTGATGCTCTGTGCATGCCACCACCTTGATAATCACCACTCGTCCATACAGTTTAATTGGTACATTAAAAAAAGAACTAATATAACTGTAATTCGAACACTCAATTTTATTCTCCTTACCTTTATAGAATGGTACTATACATGCATTCCATCAATCCGTACATAATTGAAAATCCCAAATGACCAATGAACAACACAGTCACTCCCTTACTTAAGAATTTCAACAGCAATCCCATCCACTCCAGCCGCCTTGCCACATTTCAACTTACGGAAGGCTTTCACCACTTGTCACCAAACCACTTCTCATGATTCTCTCACTTCGCAGACCATCTCGACCCAAACATCCTACATCTGCCATCCCGTCATCGAGCACATTCAGCATTTATTCAAAGTTCTCGCTCCATAACCTCTTCATCACTTCATAACCTCTTCACCCCGGCACAGCCTGTTACCACTTCCCCATTTGCCTCCTTCACCGATGTTCCCAATTGTCCTCTTGTTTTTCTCACACTACTATCCTCCTTCCAAAACATCTAATCCCTGAAGTTTGCTGAAACTCTCTGATTTGCTATTGAGTTTGTTTTTTTTTTCATTCTTTAATGTAGTGAAAATTTATGAATTCAGATGAACTAGTTTTTGTTTATGTTTACTGTAAAGCGATCTGGGCCAATCAGCGCGTACTTTCTTTTGGCTCTTCACTTTAAACAAATGCTCGAATTCTCGATCTCTTGACTCTCTTCATTCATCATTAAAAAGAACATTTATGAATTATTTGTACTCGTAATGTCTGGAAAAAGATTTGTAATTAATAATGCTGGTAATTCACCAAAGGTGAAGAGAAAAACTATCACTTTGGCGGTGAAAATGGAAATGCTCATAGGAAAAAAATAACGCTGTCAGGAACTTATCTTCATATCACATCAACTATCGCTTGCATTGGAATAATGTCTCATTAGTTTATAAATCAAATTGTCATTAACCTTTTCATTTGACAAGAGAAGTTGTGGCATCGGGGTAGACATGGACTGTACTTTTGCTCTCGGATTCCCAACCAAGTGTTTACCCAGATTTCATCGAATAGTCGTTTTCGCTCATTTCTTGCAAGTCGCCGAGTACTGCAGATCGATTGCTCGTGAGAAGGGCTGATGGTGTGGAAGTGTGGGAGGGGGGGATCCCATCAGGAAGTAAGAGGGGAACGGCTGGATGGGTGTGGCTGAGGTGTGACGTAATCTTGGAAGAAGTTAAGGAATGACGGCAAGGAAGGGCATTAGTGGAGGGACTGGACTTGGAGTTTGGCTGAGGATGAGAGGAAATAGCAGGATGACGTGGGGTGGGGGGAAGCTGAGGGGGTACGATGAATATGATAAGGTTTAGGAGAGGCTATGTGGGGAGGGTACCGGCAAGGGGAGGGTTGGGGGCAGGCAGTGGACGCTGAATGGGTGTCTGAGAGGAGTTTGTGTGGGGAGGGTGTGAGCGAGAGAGAAGTGGACCAGGATGGCGAGGGGAAGTATCCGTTCAGGGGAATGTAGTGAGGGTTAGGTCACGGTGCGCCGGTTTCAAATGCTGTAATTCGCCCCTAAGTATTAGATTTTGGTCAGTCGAGGCTTTGAACGCTGCCTTAACTTTAATTAAATTACTTCTTCTAGATTACAACAGTTTACTTAGAATTAACAAGTTATCATAAAATCCTTAATAAAACCTCGACTACGGAATGTACGTGGGTAGCTAGTAACTGTTGCCATTGTAATAAAAAGAGATACTCATGTAAGCTGAAGGGTTAATAAATGTAGATAAAAATGAAAGAACACTTAACCGTAAGAGAAGCACTTATCGATGATAACGCACTGTGATCTTGGTGGCTGGAAAGTGACCTCTCTTGACCTGACGACTAGGCACAGAGGAACACATTTACTGAAGGAAGATGGTAGAATCTTTCGCTTGGTCAGTGAGGGGTTGTGATGGAGTAAGGCTGTTCATGAACCGAGGGTGTTAATGGTGTGACGTGGTGATGGAGCAGAGATACGGTGGTGATAGAATGGGGACGGTGATGGTGTGAAGGTGATGATGGAGTGAGAACGATACTGATGTCAGGATAAAGATGGAATAAGGCTGTTGATGGAACAAGGGTGGTGGTGCAATGAACGTGGTGATACAGTGAACGTAATGATGGAGTTCAGGCGCTGACGGATTGAATATGATGTAATGAAGGTGTTGTTGGAGCAAATGTGATGATGGGGTAAGTGTGGTGATGGAACGAGGGTGGTAATGGAGTGGGGATGGTGACAGAGTGAAGATAGTAATGGAGTGAAGGTGGTGATGGAGTGAATATGGTGGCGAAGCGAGGGTGGTGATAGAGCGAGGGCGATGGAGCAAGGGTGGTGATGGAGCGAGGGTGTGGGTGGAGTATGGTTAGTGATAGAGCATGGTGAAGGAATGGGGATGGTGATGTAGACAGCATGGTGACAGAGTGAGGTGTGTCCTAATATCTGAAAACAATCAGTGGAAACTGTCACAACATTGGCACCGATTGTTTACAAACGGCAGACGACAATGACGGTCTTGTCATTACAGGATACCTTCCCAAACATTTTGCCGCTCATTATAAGCGCTATTGAATGATACTCTTTTTAAGTACCTTTACAATTACGCCAAAAAAAAAGGACATCTGAAATAAAGTTTTCACTTTTTCACAAGTACCTGGTGTATTTATAGTCACGCTGGTCAAACTGTCGTTAACTGGCCCCGCCCAGTCTCCAGGACCTCATCACCTCATTTCTCCTCAGACCAACGCGGGAGGCAGAGCCGTACAGTACAGTATTACTTGTGTCTGATACGTAATATATATATACGTAATGACAGAATCTATAGCGAAAGTGGTTTAGAAGTCATCACTGACAATGATGTGATCTTGTTATTAACTTAGACTCCTCGAAAGTGATAGGTTGTGTATTTTTTTATCGCGTAAAAATGATACTGCAAGTGATCTAGAACCTTGAATATTATCCCAGTGCTGGATACCGTTACTCACGGCTGAACTCATACATAACTCATTTACTAAACAGAGGGGAATGACATGAAATCTTGAAAAAAAGGGTTTGAGGAGGAAGACACAAAAATTGCAACATTAATTAGAATTTGTGAACACTATCATGAAAATTGTTTTGCAGAGAGTGACTAGTGAACAATAGTAAAAATATTGTCACGTGATTATTGGACTGGTAAACAAAATGGTAAAAATATTGTAACATGAACGTAACGTCTAGACTTAGTGTGAAAACTTGAAAACTTTGGAAAAGTGATTAATTTTCTAGTTCTTGTCACTTGCGGCTGATGGCTGTCACCTGCCGGGCTGCGGAGGGTGAGTACAGCAATATCTTTAGGCTGGGCCACACCACTGTACCATTGTTGGTAACTTGTGTTGGTAACTGTGTTATCAACTCAGTGTCGTGAAATATCACATGCAATTGTCGGCAACAGAGTTATTTTCCGCCAACGTCACACAGTATCACTGTTGAGGCTGTGCCAGTACGACATCCTCACTTGCCGTCATCGTGTTGTCGAGTAAACTGACGTGCGGACTTGTTTCACCTTTACAGGCAGTAATGTTGGCGTCTACCCAAAACGTTGCCCACAGTGTTACCAATATTGCTGCATTGGTGTGGGTCCGCATTATTCAGCTTCGTTGCCAAGTGTTGAGAGTGTTGTTCAAAATGTTTATATCAGTGTTCCGAACGTTTTGCTTTGGTGTGGCCCCATCTTTATTATTCATTTACTTATTTCATCTGATTTTATGTGTGATACGTCGAATGATGTTTGGTGATCATGTTGCACAGATTAAAGTCTATTTGTCCAACGCTGTTTGGTGCTAATTGTAGATTGATGGCTGGTACCTGACGGGAGGCGGAGGGTAATAACTGCAATATGTTTAAGCAGGGCCACACCAACGCAACATCGTTGGTGACTTACGTTGATGTGTCATATGGTGAAGGAAGTTTGTCGATCATGTTTTATATAGGATATATTCCAAATGTTGGTTCGGCGTTCATGATTCAACTGACCGTAGGTTACGTAAGAATATAATGAAAGATTCCATATAAATTACATGGTTTGTGGCTGTCATTTGCCCCGCAACCTAGAGTTTTGTTTATGATAAACAAAGATCTAGTATAGTGGCCTTTCTGAGAATCTAGCGTGAGTGCTGGGGGGTTTTAGAAGTTTTATACCACTGGTCTAACGGAACCTTTGCGTAGTCACCACTCTTGTAGGTCCCTTTAAACTTAGTTTTCGCGAGTTATAGTTGTCAAAACACAGTAGTTTAAGGTCGCTAACAGTTGAAATACACTAACAAAGTTTTAGGCAGAATATATTCTCACCGATCGGTTATAGTATTGTTATGCATGAGGAAATGCAATGATCAGGAATGTAGACATTACCATTGTATTACTTTAATAGCCTTCTGTGTTGTGTGAAAGGTATTCGTTGAATGTAAGGGTATGTGTGTGCTGGGCGGCACGCAGGGCGCATGGCGCGTCTCACTTGTTGGAGCCGAGGCAGCGTGGGATGGAGAGACCGGGAGAGACGAGAGAAAAAACACGCGAGTACAGCGTGTTGCCTGTGGTGTTTTAGCAAGCCCTATCACGTCCAGCTGTACTGTTCAGTACAGTGCCCTCTATAAGTGCATCTAGAAACCCAAGTGAACCAGACAAGTAACCCTAGAAGCCCCCAGAAACTTGATAAGTGCCTCTATAAGCCCAGTGTGTTTCGTGTGAGTGTCGGTGAGTGGACATTGCCCTCTCTCTTGTTAAAAGTGTAATATTTTGTGTTTATTCGTTAATATACCTAAGTTCACGTGACTGCTGTGTTTCCCTGCCCACCTTCCTTCCCCATTAAGTGAGTTCATCGCTGCTGAGTGCCACCGGACCCACAAGTCAGTGTATGAGGTGAAGGGAAATTGTTACCGCCCCTTTGAGCTCTGTGCAGAGGGTATCCTGACAAGCCTTGACCCTCGGTGGTGTGAGTTCGAGGGGGCTGCGTAACAATATACCTAACCAACTTTGGAATCTTTTTGTGTGAGTACTTACCTGTTTATATTGTATGGGGTTTGTTATTATACATTCAAGGGAGCCCCATCTCTATAACATTCTCTCCTGTCATGTAACTTCTTAAATTTATGTATGATTCATGCATTAATCATGTCCTTTGTCATTCTATTACTTTCACCCACTACTCATTCCATAAAAGTACTTCTTTATAGTTTTTTAGTGAGTTTCTTTCTTAATTTCATGTTATGTCCTCTGGTTGCTCTATCCATACATCTCTCCTCATTGATCTGTTTTGAAAACTTAAAAGTTGTGATCATGTAACCCCGCACACTTATTTCTTCTACGGTGGGCAAAGTTAAAGTCTTGTCTTTTCCTGTAACTTAGTTGTCTCTCATTCTCTCTCTAGTGTGTGTGTGTGTGTGTGTGCAATAGTGATGTAGTAGCCTTCAACTTTCATACATTGAGATCTGAATATTCACATCCTCCTGACACTTTGTGCAATTGTTGCAGATGGGTGTGGCATTGGTGCTGACCTACCTTTGCTGCTGGACCTCCTATGCTGTGGTGTGTCTGTGGACAGTGTTTCGCCCCCCATACACCATCCCCATGGTCCTCACTCTCCTGCCAAACCTCCTTGCCAAGGTAGGTCACTATCCCAAAACCATCATCTCTAAATTTACAGATGAACCAAAAAAACTAGCATAGCAAGGCTGTTCTGCACTGTGTTCCTTCTTGAACACAGTTAGGATTAGGTTTGCATTTTTCACAAACTTTAAGGACTGCATATATGTTTCTAGTTGTCTTTATGCATGGCAATATTTTACTGTATGCATAATTCATTCAAAAAGATGGGGTTGTCCAATCAAATGCCAAGTATAAGACTGACTGCAGACCAGTGTAAGGAATACAAGTTAAATCTCTAGTTATATGATTTAGGTCAAAATGGAACCTGGATCTGACCATACAGTTGACCAGCCTGCAAGGAAAGCTGTTCCGGTTGACATAAAACACCTCATAATGACTGAGAGCTACATCTCGTACGGTTTTCTTATGCATGAAAAAGTCAAAAGCAAATTGACAGATTTCAGTGAATGAATGTGGTGAAATGATAATTTTGTCTCTTTGGTAACTAGTGTAAATCAATGAAAAGTTAGATAAATGTACATGTACATTCATTTTTCCTATTGAAAAGTGACCCTGATCAAAATTAGGAAACTCAAGATGCATGTAATAAACAATGGACATTTTTGTTTTACTTTTTTTCCAAATGCCACTCTTGGAGTAGAAATGATACACTAAAGTTAAGAGATTTAGAATTGTAGAGAGGAAACAGCCTTTGAAAGTTGAGCTTCTGAGAGATGGTGAGGGGAAGATGGTGGTCTACAGAGGGAAGGTTGGATGTAAGACTGCAGATGTTACAGAAATGAAGAGAAAGAGCCAGGTCTGGGAGCTGTGACTGAATGAATGGAGTAGATACAGTGAAAGGAGCAAATAAAATTCTTGGTTTAATAGGTAGAGCTTTCAACTTTATGTCCAAAGAAATTGCCATTACTCTTTACAGTTTATTAGTTACTCCACATCTTGAATGTTGTGTTCAGTTTTGGTCACCATACCTAAAAAAGACATAAGACGGAATGGAGCGAGGACAGCATCGAACTACCAAAATGATTCCTGGATTGAGAAACAAATCATATGAGATGAGATTAGATGACATAAGTCTATTTAGCTTTGAAAAGAGAGGGTTAAGAGGTGATAATCAAGTTACCTTATATTTGATTCGTCTTATTTTATTTTTGGTGATGGATACAAATTCGTGGGCAAATGATTTACCTCAAATGGAGCGAAGTACTTTTTCTTCAACTGGACTGTTAACACATAGAATGATTTGCCAGTTAGAGTGGTTGAAAGCAGTACTATAGATACATTTAAGTACAGACTTGATGAATACTTTGCTTCAGGTCAATGACTCATTATTTGCACCTCCATAGTCAAAATGACAGTATGCAAGTTATTCTCTTTGAATTATCTGTATGCCTTCTAATTTTTACCACACTTTTTAGTGAGTTTCTGATATCTTTCACTATCACAAACAGCCTCGAAAAGACCCAGTGGTCTGTTGGTGTTTGAATTTTTTTGTATTTGTATCTACTTCTCTCCCATTAAGCCTCCCCATCCTCAACCTATCATATACTTCTTTCCCAACAGGCCTCCCACATGTTCAACCCCATCATCTTCTCACCCAATGATAATTCAACCCCATCATCTACTCTCCCTCCATGCCTCATCCATGTTCAACCAATCATTTACTTCTTTCCCTCAGTTCCCTCATATCTAAGGCTTTTGACAGGGTGTGGCATCGGGGTCTCATCTCTAAACTCCCCTCTTTTGGCTTCCCTCCCTTACTTTGCTCCCTGATATCTAGCTTCCTCTCC
>JAYMFT010157504.1:0-12493 GCA_038088735.1 Panulirus argus | reverse complement strand
TATATTATATATATATATATATATATATATATATATATATATATATATATATATATATATATGTAGAGAGAGAGAGAGATTAAATAAAATAAAACTACGGAGTACATAGATACTAACAAAATCAGCATCTACCGCCCTTATGTTATTTACTAATCAAACGGGTCAGTAAAATATCTCCGGTAAAACTGCCAGATCTCTAAAGCACAAAGCCTCTGTCAGTTTTGTTATACGTTTTAATCCAGGCAGTAACAGGACTAATGTAACGAATCGGACGGGTGAACTCGAGTGACACCGGTGCTTTCAATACTATTTGCTGTGTGTAATCAGAGGGTGTTCACTGTCCGATCTTCAGCGAGACTGCTGTGTTTTTTTTTCATTTTGTATTTATGAAACATTTAATGAATATTTTGCGATAACCCTTAGAGAAGCAGTCGAGAGGTCGAGTGTACGTTACGGTAATCAATAACTAAAAAAATAAGTAGATAAATAAGAAATGAGTGTAAAGTAGGAACAGTTCATATTACTCGTAAAGACAGTAATACAGAAGACTACAACGACAAACGGTGCATTTGCTGGGCTGAGACCACACCTTCCGAGTAATTCCAGTTATCATAACTCACAGATTTGACTATGAAGAGAGAAAATTTTTTAGTGTATAACAGTGATCCCTGCTTTATGACCGTGCTGCTAATGCAGTGGCTTCTGCTGCTCCTCTTGTTCTTACTGTTCCAACATTTAACGTCTCAAAGATATAATAACAAATTCATCAACGTCCCAGGACTTGGTGTTCCACGTGCATGTCATCCTTAAGCATTCTCATGTTAACATTCCCAGTAAGACAAAAATTTACATATTCTGACAGAACACGTATAAGCAATTATCAAATCAGCATATATTCACTAAATACATTTAGTTCTTTCCGTAGAATGTGACAGAAAAAAAATCTAAACTGATAACACAGACGAAACTGTAAGTAAACTGTGAATCATGTGGACGGAGATGACTCTGAGATATGCGGAAGAAAGGAAAAGTCTGTTAAAAAAAGAAAAACTACCTAAAGCATCCAAAGGGAGTATGATGGAAGACTCCTGCAGACTCTACCATGAATAAAGATGAGGGTGCACTTCTGCATGCCAAACACCCACCGAGGTACTCACAACCTCGCTGCATTCACAACACCCACTGAGGTGCTCTCTACCTCGCTACATTCACAACACCTACTGAGGTACTCAATGCCTCGCTACATTCACAACACCCACCGAGGTCCTCTCCACCTCGCTACAGTCACAACACCCACTGAACTACTCACTACCTCGCTACAGTCACAACACCCACTGAACTACTCACTACCTCGCTACATTCACAACACCCTCTGAGGTGACCCACGTTAAGAAACAACGAGGAACATTTGGGTCAAGGAAGGAAAAAGTTCATTAGGAATATTTAGAAGACAAATACTGGTAGAAAAACATGATTATGTTGGGGAACCACCGAGGGATTGGAGTGTAAGATTAACATTCATGACCAGAATCCGCGAACGAGTGATAAATGCTAACCAATTGAAAAAGATTTCTGGTAAAGTCTTTTCAACACCAACAAAACTGACGATCAAAAGCTGTACTCCAGCAAAGGTCGTGAAGGTACATGAGTATAACATCTGGGTACAAAATACCAAAGGAATATACCATTCAGCAGGTGTTTACAGGCTCTTTAACTTGTCGGAACAAAATAGGATGAGTCTCTGCCACAACTCCACGAAAACTCTTCACTCTTCAGCGTACGACTTAGTGCTCAACATGATGGAGATTAATTGACACCGATGAGAGAAGTGTACCAAGAGAGTCATGATCGAATGTACAATATCTGCACCATGAAAAATGCGCCAACAGCACAATACACTAAAAAACTCCTATGCATCTACCAACACTTTTTGGAGACAAAGGGTAACTTCAGGTGATGTAAACAGTATATCATTTTCTTTTTTGACACATATTAAGAGTTCATCGCAGAAATTCTGGGGTCATAAAAAAAAAAAATCCCCGCTCTTTTTACTGCACTTCCTGCGTAAATCATGAGAAGCAGCGCAGAATGAGGGATGTATATAACGCGGTATACAGTTATGTATGAATGTGGCGTTTGAGGTTCTCTACAGTTCTGTGCGCGCGTCGGGTAAAGTTTTACACTGCAAAGTGTGTTTATCTGCTTATTTTACATACGAGGGAGAGGTTTCATGTTCAGAAATGCTCTGATCAATTTTCCGTAAATGCGACAGAAAGTATTGGACTCAAAATGTGCGTTTATATAGCACAAGTGCACTTGAGTGGTACGTACTAAATGTTCACTTAAACCTCATGTAAATATGTCACATCATACTAACACGCAAACCTGTCAGTTCCCTGTAACTGTGCAGGAGTTCTTTTTCGCCGTTAAAATTTTCTTGTCATCCTCGTACAAATATGAGGTAAAAAAAAAAAATAAAAACACGGTAACAGCTGTAGTGCTGAGCTTCACGTACACGTAATGGAAGGATGTATGTCAACACGACACCTGCAGAATTTCAAGTCAGTGGAGATCCTCCGCCGTGCAGGCTATAATAGCTAACTCGTACCTTGCCTGGAAATGATGAAGTTTGTGCATTTTTTAAAAGACAGTAAAATCCTCTGAAATGAAATTACCGGCGTCAGTTTGCCAGAACGTGTTCCTTCCCACAACACTGCCTAAGCTGGAAGGCTAATCATTAGTGGCTACTTATTAGTCGACACAGCGGAGAATAGCAATAAATTAAATCTAAAGACATAACGGTTTCCAGTTACAGAAAAAGACAACTACCAAGATTACAAATACACAAACACTGATTTCTAAAATACTTTATAAAAAAAACATATGTAAATAAAGATATATAAAAGATTTACGAGAAAATAAAATGTATAAATAGCAAACCTATACACCCTGAGTACACGATACTGTACTACCACAGTTACATACACAAAGCTGACGAAAAGAGGAGACCACATCAATATATGTTACAGTAATACGAACCTTACAGCAGAGTTACAGAACATACCAAGCGGGAGAAAGGGATCACAGGACACGCCCAACAGCCACCTCTTCACCCCGCACTGCTTTCTCTATCCATTAGTCATCCTTGCTACCGCCTCACACAATGCGATACTCCAAGTACGTATATATACGTGCACATATATGTTATCAGCATAATTAGACTGGGTCTCTTCCTGACGAGTCTTTGTGTGATGCAGCGTGAGTAAACGGGTGACACATATGTTCCGCTGACCAGGCCCCTCCGGTGCTTCGCTGGCTGGCCCAGAGCGATGGCTGTTACATTCAGCGTTCGACTGGTTGTGTGCGTCACACCACGGATACGGGCGACGTGATACGTGGTTGTTACCACTTCGGAGCAAATGACGATGCTTGGCAGTCCGTTCTCTGAGACGCTACTTCACTTCAGGAACGAAATTTGATCACCACTCACCTATGCGTGACGGGAAACACTACAAAGTTTTCTAACGTTCTCCTCACCACTTTGGTCTTCTGTGGCGTTTCTTTAATCACATGCACACTTACTTTCATCGTCTGGACAAAAAATTGCCGTAAGTGGGTGATTTGCGAACAATAACCGTGAAGATGAGGCTTTAGCAGACTACCATATGAACCAGGAAACTTTTACATGCCACGCAGCCAATACATCAATACAATATGTAAACATTACATCTGCACTAAACTTAACACCGTCATCTACTGGTAACGAGACCAACTGGCACGGACTGCCTCTCTCACAGGACTGAATGTTCCCTAACATCAGAATCATGACGCGTTGCTCGAAGAGCCCGTACGTGGCATACTGATCATCATGCTACTGCACTTCCTCAAAGACAGTTTCAGCAAATCAAGAAACTTTTTCCCTTCCGTCAAACGGTAACGGCTGGCACTATTCCAGGGAGAAAGCGCTTTCCGCAAGGCTCACTTTCCCCCGGAGGACATCGCTAGGAAAACCCGTGACCCAGCATCTTTGAGGAACTCCTGACGCCTCTCACTCGCCCAGTATGCCTTCCCGCCCTCACCTCAGCCCGTCCCCTTCTCCCGCAGCCGCGGTATAAATATTGCCGGCCCAATCATCTTCGTCATTCTAGCTGAGCCGTTCTCAGTGTTAACTTCTGCCTAACTCATCTCACACAAGGTGGGTTTATAAGATAAGCATTTTTTCTGTTCTTTACAAGATCTGGAAATCTGTGGTTTGAAAATACCACTGGAGAAAAGTGAAGTGAAAAACAGCACTGCACAAAAGTGAACACTGTTGAACTAATGTGACAAGTGGTTTCATATTTTTTTTCTTTACAATGATAATCAACTGAAGACATTATACAAGTGACTATCTGCAAAGCCTATCGAATGACTATCGGAGACAAAAAAAAGTTCCTGGCGCTCAGCTGCTGCGTCATAAGCACCTGATATCAACAGCGGAAGTGGTTTAAGTTCCGGTGCTTGGTATTCTGATTCCCGCATTGTCAAGAGAGATATCCTTAATTCATCCCGGCAATACTTCCAGCTCAAAGCACAGGTCTTGTCATAGTAGATGGATACAGTTCCTCATCATAGCACAGAGTACGAACGAGCTAGTCTACTTTAAGGGCAGCAGACGACCCTACCACCCTCATCCGGATAGCTTAGGCTACGGCTGGGAATCTTTGCCCTGCAAAAAAACCAATACTTAAAACGGTGCATTTACTGTACGTACACCACCTGATCCACCCCATGTGAATGGGAACTGAAAGACACACGATAGACGAAAGATGAATCTCACTCGACCAGTCGACATTCAGTACATCCCCCAGCGTACGCGACATGACGTCTGCACATTTCCGCAGACTCCTCCATTGTGACTAGGCGCCTCATCCGCGTACTTCCTCACTGTCATCTTCCACACTTACCTTCGGTCTTCCTCCACGCCTCCCCACACTTGTTACTCATACGTACCTCTCTGATCAATCCCTGCACACAACCATTATTTTTTTCCGAATGTCCTACGGTATTCCTTCGTCTACCCTGGTCAGCCACTCCCATTATTTGTACCCTCTCTCTTGACTTCCTCATACCTCTCGCGATTTATCTCACTTGCCCACATCCATACCCCATCTACCTAACAATATCACATGCTGCATCAGATATCTCAATTGCCAGCACTCTCAAATCTTTCTAGTGTTCGAAGGTTTTTCTTATGTTGAAGGCTCCAGTCACGGACAAAAGTCCACATCGAGACCGGGCCTTAACTGAAATAGAGAGAATTATGAAACGGAAAAAGAAAAGACAAGGGAAAGTATTTACGAATTTTTGAAAAGTGAAAGACCTGTCTTATGGTCATAGGTCTAAAATAAGATATAATGAGTGAGTTATTTGGCCCTTTGTGGCAAACCCTGCCATACAAGATGGCTTACAGGTTTTCTACCCATTTCTTTACCTTACAATGAGCTTTCGCAGTTAACGGGATTAAATTTTCTGTGAAGAGACGATCAATACTGACTGACTCACATCTAAATTCTCGTGAAATGAATAGGTCCTCACATTTTTACACGTAAATTAATAAATAAAAAAAAAATGGCAAGATTTCTTGTAGATGTCAAAGTTTCACTTTTAGATTTTTAACGCGGGTAAAAACCAGCTTAGAAGTTTTCAGAGCACCCAGCTTACAAATACGCAAGCACATCGAGGTTATAAGGTTGCAGGACGTTCCGCGGGACACTTGTGTCGCATGCAATTGCAGCATGGTTACTGTGCCTGAAATAAGAATGAGTAAAAATACTGTTTTAGAAATTATGAAAAGCATTTCTATTACGTTCCATGGCAAAAGGTGAAATTTTCTTTTAAGTTATGAATTACATTAAATTCCAGGTTGAACCTTCTATAGGGGACATAAGTCAGACAAAATCCAGACTAGAATTACTGGTCTTGTGCCATTCAGTTCTAAAGTATGCAGTTTGATGCGCCAGACCCGTCCCTTACGGGTTCGGTTAAATGCATCTTCACTGAGACAAGCGCGCGACTCACGACAACGTACGGAAGAGACGACGAACGGACACTGACAATGGACATAACGATACTTTGGTGTCTGCCTCGCTACGCAGGCGATGACAATGGACATAACAATACGTTGGTGTCTGCCTCGCTATGCAGGCGACGCAAAAACTACCTTCACATCAAAGAGAAGACAAATGAAAGCATTTGGCTTCTCATCCGCATTCCAGGGATGTGCGCGCGGATGAATTACACACTGCGTCAAGTAAAAGTGTTCTTGAGCAAGAAAATCCAGGTCAGCGCTCTCGGCTCATCTGGGCGATAAAGTCCTCTCGGGTCAGCCCAAAACGCATGGAGAAATTGCACAGAGGGAGCGGCGCGTGATTGGACTTTATTCCCAAATGAGTTGCCGAGACGCGGGGGTTCCAATCACCGCTGTTCTAATCTGTGGAATTTCTCTTTGCAGGATGTGGCGCTTGACGACGACGTTGCTGCTGGTGGCTCTGGCCTCAGCCGTTCCCCAGGGAGGGTACTTGCCTCCACGGCCGGACCCCGTCTGTGAAACAGTCACGTCAGTAATGTACGAAACCCGCGTTCAGACATCAGTCCAGGTACAGACCGTCAACCAAGTCAGCACTCAGTATGTCACCACAACGATGGTGAGACAGCAGGTGGTGCCAACCACATTCTTCCAGACTCGAGTCATCACCCAAGTCCAGTACCAGAATAGCGTAATCCAACAAACAACTTACCGCGTTGTTGACAGAGTGATAACACAGACCGTCCCAAGCCCACCCATTCAGCAGACGCGTTACATAACGTCCACTCGCGTTGTACCACAAATCAGCTATGTCACCCGCACACAAGTTCAAACACAGGTAGTACCTGTGGAGGTCACTCGTACGCAGGTACAGACCGTCAACCAGCCTGTAGTCAACTACCGTACCCAGGTCGTGCAACAAACTCGCGTGGTCACCATCCCTGGTCGTGACATAATCCAGACCCGCGTGCAGACCCAGTATCAGACATCCATCGTGACGCGTCAGCTGCCGGCCAACACGCGCTATGTAACAACAACACGCTACCAGCAGGTGGTGCAGACGCAAGTAATCCCCGGACAGAACGTCATAAGAACCAGCGTTGTTCAGCGCCAGCAAGTCATCCCCTACACTTCCGTCAATACCCGCTACGAGAATGCCTTCGTTACTCGAGAGCAGGTCGTCACCAGGACCAACTATGTCACTCAAACACGGGTCCAGACTCAGGTGGTAACTCAGGAGGTCGTGCGCACACAGGTGGTGCCTAACACCATCTACACCACCCGCTATGTGACACAGGTTCAGCCTTTCTATCAAGTCCAGACTGTCGTCCGGACCCAGTATGTAACCCCCGCCCCTGTAATCCGAACCCAGGAACAAACCCAAACCTCTGTGGTACAAGTACCCGGCCCGAACCGTGTAGTAACCCAGCAGGTGGTGCAGACTCAGCAGCAGCAAAAGATCGTCTACCAGACCATCAACCGACCTCAACAGGTCACAGTAACACAGACCATCACAGGCACCTGCGGAAATACAGGATATAATTACGACACTCCAGCCATTCCCTTTAACTATCGAAAATAATCTATGAACTTTTTTTTACATATTTACACTTTTGTTATGTACAATGAACTACAGTTATCGAAAAAGAAGATAAAGTAAAATGCGAAAAAAGTATACTCTTAAGATGGTGTATTTCTTCATGTCCAGGAAGCAAGAGTCACTCGGTACCGATATGTACCAAAGTTTTGAATGATTAAAACTTAAGAGAATAATTGTTTTTCTTAGCATAAGTTCCTGACACTGGTGAATTAATCAATTGCGAGCACGTAAGTATTCAGGACTATATTTTGACCGATGAACACATACCGTCAACTGAATCATAACTGTGCCTCCTCCTTTACTGATATGATAATGAGTCTACATCATATGACTTTCCCAACAGAATGTGGCCAGTGCTGCTGCTCCTGCTGGCGAGCCTCGCTCACGGAAGCTATACAAGCAGACATCGTCGGGAGCTTTTAGGAAATGGAATTGATCTAGAGTCTTCTCTGTCTTATCTGCCACCGACGGAGCCTTACTGCAAGCCTTCCACCGTCTACCGCACCCAGACGCAGTATTCTACCGTGGTCGTCCCTTCCACTGTCTACAACAACGACGTCCAGTACCTCACCCAGACCTCCTACCAGACACAGACAGTCTACACAACTATCTACTCCGAGGTCGTACGTACCCAGGTCGTGCCCTCCATCCAGTACCAGACAGTCACGGTCACCCGCACCCAGGAGAACACCCGCACACAGGTCGTCACTCTCCCGCCTCAGGTCAACTATGTAACCCGCACACAGGAAGTAGTCAGGACACAGGTACAATACCAAACAAGATATGAAACTCGTACGCAACAGGTTCCCACAACTGTTGTGAGAACCGTAGTGTCCACACAAATAATACCAAAGCAGGTGGTTAGCACCGTCTACCAAACGAAGACGGTCACCAGGACCCAGCAGCTTCCTGGACAGACCCGTACCGTGGACAGAACACAGTACAGCACCATCTACTCTACCGTCGTCGTACCTGGTCAAGAAATCGTGCGTACATCCACCGCAGTTAGGACCAATGTTGTCACCCAGACCATCACACAACCAGGCCAGACACAGGTCATCACCTCCACCCAGGTGGTTCCCGTCACCACCACTATCTACTCCGAAGTGGTGCGAACCAACACTCAGACACAGTACGTCACGCGCACCCAGGTACAGCAGCAGGTGTCCACTGTCTACCGTACTCAGCAGGTGCCACAGTACGTCACCAGGACCGTCACCGTACCTCAGCAGGTGATCAAAACACAAGTCTCAACACAGGTGGTACCCACAACCATCTACAGTCAACAAGTGGTACCATCTGTCATCAACCTACCAGCCCAGACCCAGTATCGTACAGTCTACCGAACTGTTGTCAGAACCCAGCAGCTTCCAGGCCAGACTAGAACACAGTATCAGACCAGAACCGTCTACAACACCAACTACGTCACCTCCACAGTCTACAACCAGCAGTACAACACAGTGACAGCAACTAAGACTGTTAAACCCTACTGTAAAACAGGTTACAACTACCCAAAGCCGTCCAAACCATTCAATTATGGTCGTTAGGATATGAACTGCCACCTACAACGGTGAGATAAAACGATGTCTCGTTCAATGTAACTTCAGCTTGTGTCTCTGTACATATTCATTGACAAGAAACAGAAAAAATGTGTACTGCAGTATCACACTATGCTTAGTAATAAGTAATTGAATAATACTTTCTACGGTGGAACAAAATATGACTCCAATATTCTAATTATTTAATGAATAAACATAGGGACGACTTTACACCGCCTTTCATTTAATTCTTCAAACACACATACACACAAACAAAGGCCTCCGTGGTGTGGCGGTTAGCGTTACTGACTGTGAGTTACGCAGGGGTCCGAAGGGTTTGAATCCTGGACATGGCAGGCGGCCTACAATTAACCCAGGTGTTCATCATCCCTTTGGGGATAGTCGATTAATGGGGGACTAATTAGGCTGAGGTATGTGTGTGTGTGTGTATAAGAGGGAGAAATGCTACACCTAAAAGATTAAGAGATGGGGCAACACGAGTGTAAACCTCTCCCCACAATACACAATCAGTTATCAATCAAGCCACATGAGCAGTTCCATATCTACAGGGAATTTAATCGCCATTTTAGTTGCCTCAATACTTTATTCATTGACAGAGGAATCGGGATCCTAGTGCTGTCACTAGGTAACCCTGTACAATAATACCAGAAGCGTCTGGCAAGTGTCGCGAGTACATATAAATATAACAAAGGGGCTTACTAAAGCCTAAGTCAAAGTTTGGAACACTGGCCACACATCTGGGGTGACTCTCCCTTAACTAAGAGTGAAATCAAAGGTTTTCCGTCCTATTAGTTTTTCTGCCATCACCTCTCTTCGACCTTCCCTTTCCATGCGCCGCGATGCTGCTGCTTTTGGGCCATTGTCCTCTTGAATTTCTGCTGTGTCCCTACTAACAAGGTTTGGACCGGTGACAAGCGTTTAGCTGCTGCTTCCTACAGCAGCCTGAGCATGTAGGAGGGTGTGAGGCGTGCATAGGAGACAGTGAGCTGGAGCGATATGGTATACATGAGGCGACGTGCTGAAAACTGACTGAACGAGGGCATATAGAGCATGTTGGGGAAACCACGGAAAGTTTTGTAGAGGATGGATGTGGATAGGGCTCTGTGGATTCCGTGCATTACGCATGACAGCTAGAGAATAGATGTGAGCGAATGAGGTCCTTCCTTAATTTGTTCTTGGCGCTACCCCGCTAATGCGGGAAACGGCGAAGAATGAAAAAGTATGTATACACGTTTAAAAACACACTCAAATCTGAACCCCTTGTAGTTGCAAACACAGAAAGCCGCATAAAAAGTATACCAGCTTGCTAACGAGTCGTTCCAAACCTAAAAAGCCACATGAAAAAAAGTATACCATCTTGCTAACGAGTCATCTACAGAGCCAACAATTTCTAAATAACAGGCATAAAAAAGAACCGGTCCTCTGAACCACGAAAACAAAAAAGACGTTTGCCAATCGCGTAACCTCATTCTGACTAACTGGTCGTAAGAACTGGTCAAGCAAACACGTCGCTTATGTAAACTGTGTTTATTCCAAAAAGGTTGTAAATTGTTATGGAAGTGCAATCTTCATGTCTAGTAAACTGCTTGTATTTTGAAATAAAATAAAATTACATGATATCTATGGGCTTACAAAAACAGGAGGGGTGGATTTCCTCTTTTCCAGGGGCTCCTGTAGCTCCAAGACTGCGCTACTTACAGTAAAAGGTCGTGTATATGCATTAGACTGCGGGGACTCGTTGGTCATGTGTCCCCTTGAAACAGTTCTCCAACATATCATTTATATACTTTCCTTGAAACTGTGACCTTGACATTTGGAACTACGAAATTTTGGATTACCATTTTCTTTTTTTTTCTACGCCACAAGCAATACACACGGAAACATTGTAAATATAAGGTAAGGATGTAAAAGGACTTACAAATCACTGTAAAGCAGATTCACCCCTACTTTGCAAGCTGGTCACATGAAACCGAGGCTGTAAAAGTGGGTTCAGATGAGCTATAATGATGTTTGCATTGTCTGACGGAGAACAGAAGACTTGAGATGATTATGAAAAATCACCCACTTCCTGTGCATCTGTCATGAGTCAAGGGTCACAGCCATTTCACATGAGCCACAAGAAACAAGTTCATGGGAAATGAGAAAAAGGCATGGTCATGGTGCTGTGCGTGAGAGGCTTATGATGACTAAGTGAGATTCCCTCCTACCTGGAGCAGTAAGAAGAACTGTCAATCATCTGCTGCAGCTGTCAGAAGTGGGGCATCAAGATAGAAGTGTGAGTAAGGTGAGAAATCTGGTCACCATAGAGGACACTGTACGGAAAAACAGTGTAAGGAACTCATTGGTGCAGAAATGTGCCGTTATTTCTGTTTGCACCACTGGGTGTGGCGGGCGGGCGGCCCGAAGCGTGGTCGACCGACTGTTTGCTAAGGCTACCAGTAAAGTGTTGACAGCACTCCCCAGCCAAGGGTCATCTTGGGCAGTGAGCCAGAGCGGAAACGCCCGGCTCTTCATAATGGGAGTGAGGCGGAAATTCCACTTTTCGTTGGAAAGTTAAGATACAAAGGGAATGGATGATGAAACTCAAAGTCACTGTGTAGCTGGACATCACGCTGATGATGATGAAGGCTGACCCTTAACTACACAAACGGCTCAGCGAAAATGGTGACTAATGATGACTTCATTATCAGAGAGGATGGTTCGATTCACTTAAGTCAATAATGGTGAAACACTGAGACATTTAAAAAATAACATGGCAGCGCCGAACATGGATATACGTAGTGGTGACCAGTGCTGCAGAAACGAGTGAAACAGGAAGAGTAGATGAATCTCGAAGAATGTTCTTTAACCCAAGGTAATCACAGCAAACAAAAGATAACAATCATAAATATAATGAGAAGCCAATTAACTGAAACGCAGATGCAGAAGACTCTGTGTGCACTGTTGCGGACTCAGAGGTAAAATACGCTGAAGGTAAACAGGAAAGTTTGCCCTAGATATAAAAAAAAAAATCTTTACTTAGAATGTGAACAGTCTGTGCAGTAATATTATAACAGATACGTGACACAGTTTGTACTGGAGTTTTATACTGAAGTTGTAGCTGTGTAAGACACAAAACGTTTCAAAATTAATCAATCTCGAACTCTATGTACCTTACGAAAGAAGAAATAGGCCTGTTCACTTATATATATATATATATATATATATATATATATATATATATATATATATATCGTCAGACAGAGTCTGACGATGTAATAAACGAAA
>JAYMFT010157493.1:0-12494 GCA_038088735.1 Panulirus argus | reverse complement strand
TCTCTCTCTCTCTCTCTCTCTCTCTCTCTCTCTCTATCTATCTATCTATCTATCTATCTATCTATCTCTATCTCTCTATATAAGCTGTCTTTAACTGCTTCTCTCTTTCTCTATTCTCCTTTTCTCCTTTAATACGTCCTTCATACTACTTCTCCTCCTCCTCTTCTTCGTCTCTTTATCGTTTCTCATTTACTTACATTCCCTTTTCATCAGCGTCTTCTTTATCTCCAGAATCTATATATTTCTTTCTCCTTCAGTTTACTTTAACTCTGTCGTCCTCCCCTACATTAACCTTAGCTGCCCCTCTCAAGGAATTAGGGACAAGAGAAATAACGTCTCAGGCTTTTATTTCGCTTTCTGGATTATCATCTTCAATTCACGAAAGGGGAAAATGCACTTCGTCTAAATGGAAGTAGTGTGCATAGAACTTGTGCCGATCTGCCAACTGTGTAGAGAGAGAGGAGGAGACGAAAGACTCCCACTTGTCAGCTAAGGGGATAGATATTTTCACTTTAGCTGATTACATGAAATGGGTGGACACAGTCACACACACACACACACACCAACACACTTCAACACACACACACACACCAACACACTTCAACACACACACACACACCAACACACTTCAACACACTTCACCACAAATGGCACCAACATTAAGAATCTCATATACTCTCACCACCACACACTCAGCTCTGTGCAGAGAGACACCCTTGTCATATCTCTCGTTGATATTGTCTCTCGAGTTCTCCCAGCTGGGTCGGTAGTATCGCAAGGAGACGGGAGAGGAAATGCTGATCCTTCCTCACTCCCTGACGGGGGGGGTGGGGTTAATATCTCCTACTGTTTGTCACTCTGTTGCTCCCTCCCTGGCCCGTCCTACGCTGGCAACAGCAAGCAGTTGGGCGCTGGCTTCCGGGCATTCCTAGAGTCCTTATTGGATTCTGGCTTTTGATGTCGTTCTGCGCCACAATCAAGAAATAAAGAAAATATATAGATACAAGATAAATCTCCTGGGATGTTAGTAGTACCAGTTGTTTAACAGGGTGTTGAAGGGGGGCGAACATAAGCTGTGATTCCTTTAACTTGTTCCCGTCCATGCTTTTCTCACGACCTTCTGAGTCGTCTTCGTGCTTATATCCATCATATTCTGATGGCATAGTACTCACTCAGGGGCACTAATGCCACATAACTTTTTATCCATATTCTTGCAATCTTGAGTTTCCGTCTGTCCTCCCATATGCAGGATGTCCCTGTCTATCGCCCTGTGTTTAGGATATCCCCGTGTCCATCATTCCATGTCCAAGAAGTCGTTGTGTATACTGACCCATATATCCAGCAAGTCCCTTTGTGTATTTCTGTGTCCGAGACGCGTTTCAAGATCTCCTGATGTCCAGTGTATAAATTTTTTTTTTTCTTGTTTCTCTTTCTGATTTCCAGCGTTTGAAGCATCATTCCTATGCCCTCATGTTCTCGTCCCACCGCCCTAAGCTCTCCAAATCCACAATCTCGTATCCAGAATTCTTTCAGTTCATTGTTCCTTTGTCCATGGTCCATTTTCTGATAATGAAACTGTTTGATGAGAAGTTTTCAGAATTATTTCATCGTACGTATCTGTTTGACGGATTGAACCACGGTCGGTTATTTTGGTGGATGTTGGGTTGGCTGTTTGGTTCAACCTGTTGACTGGTAAGATAATTAGGGCAATCAGCTTCACGTTATAGCCATGAATTAAAAGAAACTTCTTCAGGAATTCAACATAATTTTAAGATAAACACCCTCTGTCTCAGTATAAATGGCCCTTATTATTCTCTGATATTTTTAAGAAAGCGTATATCATAGAGTGTTTCACGAATTGTTGCTAACGAGATATATTTTGTGTTTTCTATACATATTTTTTCTCAAACACACTTTTCACTAAAGCAAAAATATACAAGTAAAACAATAATGAGGTATGAGTTCAATTTATATTAGTTAAGCATAAATATTTCATTTTCTTAAGAGAGATTATCTTGAAAGAAAACTGTCTTTTAAGCGGTAACTATTCTGGTTTTCATCACTGTGAGGAAATCCATATTTTCTTCTAGGTGCCTATTCTGAACTAGAGTTCATGTCCACATTACATATTTGTATTGCAATTCATATTGTTTCAGGCTTAGAGAAAAATCGTTGCGGTATAGTCTGGGAAACTTTAACAACGTATCACCTCTGCGCACAAAACAAGAACTATGTTATGTTTGTGGAATGTTCCTTAGATATGTATGCCAACTATGGCTCTCGTGGGATCTGGGTGGGATAACAAGCCCATCTCCCTAGGGCCAGTGCTTAGGGTCCCCTCACCACCACGGGCGGGCGGGCGGGCCGCCCTAGAGCATAGGGTCCTCCCACACCTCCCGAGCTGTGTAGGGAGGTTCGTCCCCTTAGAATGTGTCCTGACATACTGCGCGCGTGCTTTGAAAGCTCCTTTTCGAACCAAAGCACCCTCCCCTAGAGTTGGTAATTAAGAAAATCATCCATATTTTATCCACAAACTCTTTTTAATTTCAGGCAGCCAGATTCATTTTTTCCAGGGGGTGTAGATTCCTTCTACATCTTCAGTGAGCTTTGGTACATAACTAAGGCGAGCTCACGCTGGCATTATATAGTTCTTGCTTAATGAGCATTGATACGTTGTTATATTTCCCATCCTAACCTGTATTAATATTTTTTTCTCTAAAACTTGATTAAAAATCACTATACCTACACGTAAATCGACAATGAACAGATGATCAAAATAGGCAACAAATGGACAATCACCATATTGTTTTCTTGATATTGACAAAACATTGTCTAATTACAAGTCAAACTATCCTTAGGAAAAAAAAAAACGGATTTCTAGGTTCATTTATGGGTACCTAATACAAAGAAGACATATATTCTCATCATAGTATTTCTAATATATTTTTGCTTTATCAAATAAGTATATCTTACTGAAAAATAGGTATGGAAGACACAAACGATACCTGTGGAAATAATTGAGAAAAAAGATAATGAAAAAGTTTAAGGTTGATAGAGAATGATGAGTACTATATCTCTCGATAGAAACTCGATCAAATATCAAATACAATATCTTTTAGAGAAAGTAGATTTACAGTAGCTACCCCTTCAAAACGAAAAATATTATTAAAATTTAAAATTATTAATATTATTCATTAATCTTTTTTTATTACATATTTATTTATATAATAAATTTTATTATTTATTTTTCTTTGTTTATTAATAATCAAATTATATAATTGAAATGTTTTAAATAAACAAAAACATTTTTTCTGTTACTTTGTTTTTAATTGATTTTTTATATGCATATATTTATACACATACGCCGAATATTTACCGTGAAGAAATTGTCCATGTCCACCATACTTTGGAAAATCTTATTTTTGATTTCCTCCTTGCAGGGGGAACATTTAGTCATCATGAAAACTCTGTCGACCCTCTTCATTATAGATATCCAAACTAGTTTGGTACTCCTTCGGCTCCTTCAACTGTGATATTCTTACCATCACAACCATTTCTTACTCTATTAACTTTCCTCTCACCACATACTGACCTATGTGACTATAGGTAACTACTGATTGAATTTTTTTTTTTCTGATCTTTCGCACTAGACTCCTACGGTAAAATAGTTTCTTTCATAAGAAACCAGATTCACTAATCGTCGTTCATAGTAATAATATAAAACAAATAGACGACTGTTATTTACCCCATCACCAATAATTATAATAATAATCATTTTGATATATATATTTTATTTTCATTATTGTAATACAAAAATTTCATGAATTCTTTTTGCTTATGTTTCTAAAATATTACAGTTTTTTATGTAATTTTCCGTGTAGATAATCTAATTATATAATTCGAATACTCGTTACCTTTAATATGCACAATGTCCTGACATTAATTTCTCAATATTCTCATCCCTCATTAACATAGGGGAATAATTAAAAAAAATAATGAAAAATGTTTAAAGAGAGAATAATGAGTACTATTTACGGAGAGAAGGTGTCTGTTTTCAGCAAATGAATTTTACATCACAAGCATGAGGACGAGCAAATAAGTAGTATTATACCCAAAGAAGATGAATATCCAACATATCCCAGTATATTTACTGTAGATTAATTTCTTGCCTTGAAATCCAGCTCGAGACTGACTTAGACTCGAATTGGTGATTAATAGAAAGGAGTGGATACTTTGGTTCGAAAGCGAGTGTTTAACATTCTCACGCGCGCTGGATGTCAATACGCATTGTCCCTAATATATAAATGACTTTTGTGATGACTTATTCACTTGTAACTTTGAAAATGGCTGCACTATATTCTTAGATATTTTTTATATTCTCCCATTTGACATGTGTTAAAATGATTTGATAGAAACTCGATTCACTATACCATACAATAATTTTCAGAGAAAGTCGATTTACAATAGTCTCCCCCTCATCTATGAAAAATATTAGTAAAGACCCATATAGTATTTTTTATTTTTCATGATACTTTTGATTTTGGTAGACGTTCAGTCTTAATATTATATTTTTTGTTATTTACTTTTGTATAATACAATAGATTTAGTTAAAATGTTAAAAAAAACTAAGTGAATAAAAACATATTATTTTTGTCTTATCTTTTCGAAATGATTTGTTTCAAATAAATATATTTTCTTCAATTTTGATTTACCTGCTTAATTTTTGGTTAACTCGTATTTTTGCTTTCCTCCACGCAGGAGGAACATAAATATATTCATAGAAACTTTATCGAGCGTTTTTTTATTCTATATCTAAAATATTTTGGTGCTCCTTCGGATTTCTCAACCGTCATATTCTTACCATCACTCCCTTATCTTGCCCTATTATTTGTTTATTAGCTTTCCTCTCACCACATACTGACCTATATGACTATAGGTAACTGCTGATTCTCTCTCTTTTTTTCTTCTGCTCTTTCGCACTTGACTCCTACAGCAAAATAGTTTCTTTTTTTTTAAGAAGCCAGATTCACTACCCCTCACTCGTGTTGATGATGAAAAACAAGTTGATTTGAGAGATTTTCAGGCCAGCGACTTTTATGGACTCGTTAGGTCCAGCAATCCTTTTTTTGGATTCCCCTAAATTGACTTAATCTAGAAGGTTAACTGCAAATAAGGTAGTTATGAGAAGTAGGGGATGTTTGCTTATTATTTCTGTTCGTTGTTTGCTGAGTTTTAGCATCGTGGCGCTACGAACGACCTTTACTCATGTATAATCACTCTCTGACTGCTATATCAGCGTGCACCGAAACCAGAGCCACCTTACCCACAGTCACACGCCTCGTCCCCCCCATATACCTCTTCGTGGTTATCCCTTCTTCATATACCCGGAAAACCAGCCAGAGACACCGCGAGTCGCCTGCGGTACAGCAGATTGCTCAAATTCTTTCTACACATGCCCTATATACGTACAGAATATCATATCACCTGTTTCAGTCTCTTTGAGGAGCTCAGTCAGTCTTTTGTTCAAATATCATCTTGAAGTTTTACAATAAGAAAGTTGAATATTTTTCTTCAGTATATTCTCTTAACTTTTAACGATGAAGGTTTTGCAGGTAACAGTTTATCTAGATATGCTCTACTGTCAGTGAGCTGTGGCATATATATATATATATATGGCATCTTGATGGGAAGGTTCTTATTAGGTATGGCTTGATATGTATGATGAATTCTTGGTCTGAAAAATGATAACGAGGATTATTATTCCTTTTGCTACCCCTTAAAGATAAATTTTCTATAAAGCTGAGAGCCTAGACAGAAAACTGTATATATTTTAGCAGTTACTAGTTTAAAGTTTGATACATAACTAAAGCCGTATTATGTCTGTCCTTTTTGCTTATAATCATACACAACATAACACATGCAACATGCACATTCATCTAAACGAGAGCCCCCGCTACACTACAGTTGCGCACGTACCGTCCTACACACACACACACACACTATCATTATCACTGGTGTTATAATTCTTATCGATGTTCTTATTTTGATCAGTCGTCACTGTAATTGGTTCTCCTTTATTTATTGTTCCTTTCATTTTCTGTGAATTTTCGAAGGAAGAAAACATAGTTTTTTTTTGTTTTTTTTTACGTGAAGGGGAAATACGGCTTTTATTTATTTCTTATATCCATCATCTAAATTCATTCCAGGAATCAGCATCATCTTAGCTCTGGGTAAGTGAAAGGAGCAATGGAGAGAGAAAACATGGAACAATCAATCGTGGGGAGTGGAAGGGGTGAATGATGAATAGCAAGGAAAGTACATAGAAAATACACGAAGGAAGAAGGAATTTGGTAACCATTTGGAAGAACCAACGTAGATGAGAAAACGGGAAGTGTGTGTGTGTGTGGGTGTGTGTGGGTGTATGTGTGTGTGTGTGTGTGTGTGTGTAAAGATTCACCAATACTAAGCTTGGCGCGAGCTCTTGTCAATAACATCCGATCTCTGGCGTGACATTATTGGTAAAGGTCGGCCCCTCCTCGTGTGTGTGTAACCGCACAGCATATTGGGTATGTGAGTTTTAGGTACAATGTGATTTTATCTTTCGTTCCCTAGAACAATAAGAAACATCCGAGTGATCAGTTCATTTGCATGTATAGAGTTTATTTAACACTAAATAGAGAAGGAGAGGATACTCCCCTTGTGGAACACCAAGGCCAAAGGATTTTCTACCAGTGGCTACTCCTATCTTAACATAATGAACCTTAAGCTTTTTATAAATAAAATATAGAAGTGAAGGCCCCGTTTATGTGAGATGTGTCAGTATATGTGTACAGTGAGGAATGTGAGTTCCGGAACATTAAGAATGTCAAAACATTTGAGAACAAATGTCATGTGTCTCATTCAACGCTAATTCATATTCACCACAGAGGGAGAAAAGACACTATCTAAGTCATATTCACCACGGAGGAAGGGGAGACACTATCTAAGTCATATTCACCAAGGAGGAAAGGGAGACACTATTTAAGTCGTATTCACCAAGGAGGAAGGGGAGACACTATCTGAGTCATATTCACCAAGGAGGGAGGGGAGACACTATCTATGTCATACTCACCTCATACTCACCCAACCAAACCTCTAACAGGTCAGGTGTCAATGACTGTCTTCCCCTACACACTCGCCTTCAGTACACTATTATCACTCCTACACCCTTAAGAGGGTGAGATCAGAGGAGGGTGTATTGATGTGGGTGTATTTATGGTGTAGGGAAGATGAGGGTGTAGTGAAGATGAGAGTAAAGTAGAGAATATGACTCTGATGTCTCCCTTGAGGGGGTCAGGTGTAGTAATCACGTGAGTGAAGCTGTGTATTGGTGAACATGAGGAGTGTTGAGTGTAGAGGGTAATATACCATATCCCACAGTGGTTTGATATGCCCTAATTTGCATACGAATTTGAGAAATATCAGCCTTGAGAAATACGACCCTTAGACCACGACAGTACTACCCTTGAGTTACGACGGTACTCCCCCTCCCCCCTTGAACACGACAGCACGACCCCTTGTAGACGATACGATACGACCCTTGAGCACGAGATGATACGACCCCCCTTGGGATATGGTCACCTGGCCTTTGACATGAGCTTTTACGGGTCAGGTCAAATGCCAGGCAGGAAGTCGTACTCTGGGACCGTACATCGTACTCAAGGGTCGTACTTATGTCCCAGCTGGTCGTACCGTCGTGCACTCAAGGGTCGTACCTTTTGTACTCAAGGGTCGTACCTCCGTACCACTCAGGAGTCGTACAGTTGTACCACTCAAGGTGTCGTATACAATCGTGCTCGAGAGGCCGTGCCTATGTCCCCCTAGTAAAGTTTTTAGATTTAAGATACGAATATTAGCACAGGGACACGATAACGACTTGAATTACAGAGACAGACCAATGGAGAGTGGCAGAGAAATACATAGACACGATAACAACTTGAATTACCTAGACAGGCCAATGGAGAGTGGCAGAGAAATACATAGACACGATAACGACTTGAATTACCTAGACAGACCAATTGAGAGAGAGAGTGGCAGAGAAATACATAGACACGATAACGACTTGAATTACCGAGACAGACCAATGGAGAGAGAGAGTGGCAGAGAAATAGACACCGCGAGTCGGTGGTGATTCGAATGAATAAACGAGTTCAGCTGATTCTGTAAAACTAAGAGTGTGTGGCACCGCTGAGGGCCGGGAGGCGAGGCGAGGCGAGGCGAGGCGCCCGCCCGCCCGCCCGCCTCCCTTCCTCCTCCTCGGGGTGCCTGTGTCCTCAGTGCGCCCCGAGCCGTGGTCGAAGGTGGTTCCCTTCGCGGTCTCGCTCCCGACCTACCCAACCACGTGACCTTTGGTATTCTAGCGTGGAGACCTGGGCCCCTACGTAACCCCTATTGTGTGCAAGTGACGTATATATATATATATATTTCTCTCGCGACTGATTCCCTAATGGCCATGGTGATCACGGGGGACTTGGGAGTTGTATTCAACGTGGCACATACACGATGGCGAACCAGCCCGTTCGAACGATACCATTTTATGAGTCGTTATGAACACATTACAAGTGAAGTGATTAATGTTTCTTTTTTTTTTTTCTTCTCTGTGTGTGTGTGTGTATGTGTGTGTGTGCGGGATTTGAAACTATGTTTCGAGGTCTGCTGCGCTATGGAAACTCTGAGCTTCGCTAGTCCGGCTCAGCGCGAGAAAGCTTCAGTTTCAGTGAGTGTCAGTGTTGTTTCACGATTCGTCTCTGTTTCACATACGCTTCACAAACTGAAGCAGAAGTCTCTCTCTCTCTCTCTCTCTCTCTCTCTCTCTCTCTCTCTCTCTGGGACACAGCCCCTTCTCTCTCTTTTCCACAATGAACGACTTCAGGCCCCATCATCACTACAGACCTCATACATAAGCGCTTCAGACCCCCATCCATATGTTCAATGTATAAGATCCCTATTTCTGTCTCAAGGTAACATGTCATAATTTTCTTATGCATTTTGAGTTGTATATTTTTCATTATTTCCAATTCATATGTTGCTTATTGTATTTTTGTTTTACCATTCTTGTATTATGTATAGTTTGTGATTTAAAGTATTTTGAGCACATGTTGATTTTAAAGTGAAGTATGATACGTCTCAGTAGGAAGGGAGTTTAAAAAGAAAAAAAAGTGTATTTACAGTCTCTCAACGAGGGCCAGGGAGATGTTGGTGTCCTTCATATAGGAGAATGACGACTATTTCGGGCCACGTGTTCACTGAAGATACTGATCGCTCGTCGGAAAACCTGCCCAGGGCAATGGAAAACACACACACACACACACACAGAGGTCGAGAGAGGAGGAGGAGGAGGAGGAGGTCGACTTCCATAGGACTAAGGAGAGAGGTAGAGAGAGAGAGAGAGAGAGAGGGGGGGGATGGGGAGGATGTTAAGGGTCGTGAAGGGAGAGTTGAGGTAGAGTTAATGGTAGTTGATGGTGATTTGTGGTTATTTGAGGACGAAGAGTTGAAGACGATGGTCTTTTAAGTTTTAAGAGAGGAGGAGGAGGAGCTGACGAGGACCCCCCCCCCCACCCACCCCCACCCCTTTTCGAAGGATGTGATCGAAAATGATTGGAACGAAAATCAGAATGAAAATTGCACTATAAAAAAAACACTACATGCGTATAGGCCAGATTTACAAACCATCGATTGTGACTTCCAACCTTGTGACATTTAAATAGTTCGCAGTTTATAGGATTTTTTTTTTTTCTTCTATGCTGAAATATAACGAAACGTATATCATCCTCCTATCCATTTATCGCCATGAGGTTTAGCATATTATTAAGACAAAACTTTAGACTCGCTCTTTGCCGGTCACAAGAACATGCATTTAAATGAACCTTTTGCGCATTTCCTTGTACAAAGTAACAGTCAGATTACGAGCTGAACAGATATAGCATTTTCTTCTTTGCGTGTAGTTTCGTTTCAGTACACTTATAGGTGGTATATGAGACCTCCATATAATTGTCATATTCCTAAGTAATTGGATTGTAAAGACTTACCCCATTATCCGTTTTTTTGCATCGAATCTGGTAACTCTTAGTGACCTCAAGCGAGTATAACTAATACCTCTCTTGTGTGTTTGAGTTACCACTGCGCTCTGGTGTCTCTTTGCTTGTCTCTGATGTCCGTAAGAATAAACCTTCACGTATATACGCTACCAATGCCGATCCTCTAAAGCACGTATTCTCGCGAAAGCCGGATCCAAACGAAAATTACTGAATTAACACGGGGAACATTGAACCCCTTCTGTAGACGGCTGGTCCTTTCTTGAAATGACAGACAGAGCGACACAACACAGCGGTTCTGTTGATCATTAGAGGGGGAGAGAGTGTGTTTGCTTTACGTGACGACGATAACAAGCAATTAGAGCCAGGGTTGTTTGCCTGAGAGGACGAAGATAACGAGCTAAACGACAGAGAGAAGTCTTGCTACACAAGTACTTGCTCTAGTCGACGCAGAGGGCGGATAGAAACAACATCAGTCTCGTGTTACGACACACGAGGGTAGTGCAGTAGGACCATTAAGGCACCATCGCTAAGTATGAACTGGAAACTGTTTAATATGACACTAAGGTCTTGTCTCTCGAACTCCAATAGATGCTGAAAAGGGAGCAACTCTTTCGTTGATGTAAAGTCAGATGATTCTACCGGAATTTACGAGCCAGTTTGAGGGGGGGGGTGAACTAGTTTTACGGAACGAGCGAATAGATCGTTACATATACCTTTTTTTCGAATTCGTTATGGGACGTAGAGAGCTTCAGTTTTGTCACAGTTTCATCTGTGAAGCAGTCCTCCCGTTTTTCCCTGGCGGACCAACTCGTTTTTCAGTAGTGCGCCAGTCATGTTTCAGCAGTCGACTACTAGTCATGCATGCTTCAGTGGTGATACACAAGTTTTAATGAAACAGATGAGGACGCCTGAAACATGACCTTTTAAACTCCCGTTAGCCATGCAGATGTTAGGGTCACGCTCTGCAAGTTAAAAAGTCGTGGGTTCGACCCGTGATTTGGAGAGGATTTGGTGGATATAAAAAAAAAAAAGCAGATTCCCTCCATCCATTCTGAGACGAGCGGAGTGGAGGGGTTCGAACCCCCTTAATGGGACAGAAGGGAACGAGATTCGAACCATTACATCACAGGACAAGAGGTAGAGAAGATCTAAGGGATCCAGAGAGATGTATGTTATTGGGGAAGACTTACCCCCCACCCCTCCTTACCCTCTCTCTCTCGATCCTTAAACTAGAGGGCTTTAAGGGAATTTAAGGGGTGGGGAGGGGAGCCGAGTTCCACTGCACACTTAGGGGCTATAAAGGGAATATAGTAGTCTTCCTCCGTAGCCTTGGGACTCGGGGGAGAGGGGAGAAGAAACAGAAACGGGTTGGGAGAAGTGAGGTTAATGCCCTCCTCTTCCTCTCATCCTCTCCCAAGGCAAACAGTTGAGGTTTAGAGGTTTCCTTAGAAGTCGTGTGAGGACTCCACCTCCTTCAGGAACGCCTGGGAGTCCTGTAGGATTCGTCCGGTTCAACAGACCCTCATATCCACGTCTTTGAGGCTGTAGAGGACGTATATGGAGGGGATCTTCCCCCTTCTGCTAGGGGAATACGAGACCTGGTGGTGGTTGGGTGTGTTTGTGTGTGTACAGTAGTGGTAGACCACCACACACAGACACACACACACTTCAGGCTACTTGTAAGTCCGCCACGCCACTGAGCATAACGCCAGTGCTTGATTGTTATTACGGAGAGAGAGAGAGAGAGAGAGAGAGAGAAAGAAAGAGAGACAGTACAGTCACAAGATGGCAAACTGCTACTCACTCTTACAAAGAGGAATGATTTATGTTGTCGATTCGTCTTGCATAAACACGTCCGTCCATCCACAATAACAAGGACAGAAATGATAATTATAAATATAATTGTTACTAACGAAAATGATAACAGTAATGATAATAATGATAAAGATAGAACAGTGAATTCCAGACACTAAAGGATATAAATATATATATATATATATATATATATATATATATATATATATATATATATAAACGTGGGCCTACAAAATAGACAGATAGACAGAAAGAGATAGACAGACAGAGTGAAGCAAGGAGACAAACATACAGAGAAGTAGAGCCGAGAGAGAGAGAGAGAGGGGGGGGTGTGGTAGTGATGATGCCCTCCTCGGAGGCAGAACCATCAGTATGCTCATGAGTGGGATGCCCGAAGCGCTGGCGTAGCCTGGGGACCCCGTCCACTGCGCAATATATGAAGTCATATCCCGCTCCTGTCTGGAAATGGGAGGGTTTAACGCGCGCATTGAGCTGGAGGAGGAGGAGGAGGTGGGAGAGGTGGGAGGGATTTTGGTGAGAGAGATAGAGGGGGGGGGGAGACGAGGGAGAGAGGGAGTGAGGGAGGGGGTGTTGGAGAGG
>JAYMFT010157483.1:0-12494 GCA_038088735.1 Panulirus argus | reverse complement strand
TATATATATATATATATATATATATATATATATATATATACAGCTTTAATGGGATGGCCTTGATTAGGGCCTTAGCTGCCCGTGCCGTCTCAGCTAACATAGAAAAAAAGACTATTTTTCTGGTTTAAATCTGGTGCCAGTTAATGCTTTGAGGGACTGTAGTTTGTGAGTTGCTTTAATGCTGATGTTACTGGAGTAGGGAGTGAATGGCGTGTGTGTCATGTGATGCCTAGAATAGCCGTTTTGATTAAGGGGAATGATCCATTCATGGCAACTGGAGGGTGTGAGCTGGATTCAAGTCTGATTGGGGTTACGAGAGTGATGGAAGACTTCTATGGAAACGCAGATGTTCTGTTCTGGGTGAGCCATCGTTCCTGCAGTGTAATATAACGCAGCATGTTTGCTGTTGCTATTGTGGTCTCAAGGTGTTGTGAAATGATTATGAGGTCATCTGCATATGAAAGGACCTTCATGTTGTGGTTTGCTTAAGGTAATGGGAGATCATGTAGGAAGAGATTACAAAGACATGTAGGAAGAGATTACAAAGAGTTGGATAAAGAACTGCTCCTTGGAGTCCTTTCTGTCTTTGTAGAACTCCTGCAGTGCTCAGGAAACTGGCTACACCCATCAGTCAGGATCAAAAGTCATACAGTGTAGTGATGTGTGTATGATTAAAAAAAGTACAGAAGGTAATTAATACCTTTCATGGAGGTACATCTGACAGCACATCTTCTTCTTGAGACATGGTTTCATTTGACACCAATATCAATTTGCCAAGTAAGCAGAATGTTAAGAGGCTGATAGGGGAAAGCAAAAGAGTACATGAAAATTAGGAAAAAAGTTGAGTGAATAGTTTAAGAAAAATAAGAAATTGTACTGGAAGTGGTGAAAAAGGAAAGAAATGGACATAACAGTGGAAATGTAAATGTGAAAAGTAAGGAAGGGGGTTGCTGAATCAAATGGAGGAAGCAAAAGGAAGATAGAAAGTATTTTGAAGCACTGATGAATGTGGGAGAAGGTGAGGCTGCAGTTGTTACATGCATGGGTATGGAGGATGGAAGACAAAGGATACAAGTGCAGGGGCCTATAGCAAGAAGGGAAGTAAAAAGGGCAATAATCAGGCTGAAAGCAGAAAAGGCACCTAGAGTGGATGGGATTATGGATGAAATGTTGAAGTATGGAGGAGAAATTGTGATAGAGTGAATGCATTTGATAGGTAATCAAGCATGGAAGAAGAAGGCCATGCATGAGAACTGGGCAAAAGCTATAACTGTTCCTTTAGCCAAAGGAAAAGGTGCTGAGGATGTATGTAGCAATTACAGGAGAATAAGTTGGTTAAGTATATCAGGAAAAGTGTATACAAGAGTGTTGACTAACAGAGTGAAAGTGACTGAATGCAGAATAAGTGAAGAGCAAGAGGGTTTTAGGAAAGGTAGGGGAAGTGTGGACCAGATTTTTCCAATGCAAATGGCTGGAAAAGTATCTAGCAAAAAGTAAGAAGCTGTATGCAACAGGTTAACAATATATGGGATAGGGGTCAACTGTTGGATGGTGTGAAAGCATTCTAAAGAGGAACAGATGCATATGTAACAGTGGGTGGAGAGTTAAGCAAAAAGTTTTGGTATACATGTGGGTGTGAGTCTGGGCAGTGTGATGTCACTATGGCTTTTCATCATTTATTTGGATGGAGTGATAGGAGAGATGAAAGCAAAACTAGGGAAAAGGGGGTGTAGAGAAGGAGTGTGGTAATGAGGAATGGTGGCTAGTGACATGATTGTTTGCTAATGATACTGTGTTGTTTGCTGAGAGTGAAAGTTGCAGAAAGTTGTGTATTTTATGATGTGTGAAAGCATTGGTGAGTGAAGGTAAATGTGAGTAAATGAAAAGTAATGGTGTTTTAAAGGAAACAAGAGTTAAAGTTTAGATTTTGCACAGCCCTAAAGAGTATGAAAAGAAAGTGTACTAAACTGTGTTATAGACATGAGGGGAGAAAGACTGGAAAGGATAACAGAATCTACTGGAAAGGATAACAGAATCTAAGTATTTGGGAGCTATTTTGGGTAAGTTTGATGACAAAGGAGAGATAAGGGAGGGAGCAGTATAGTGTAGAAGAGTCACTGGATCTCTTAACAGAATGATATAGAGTAAAGGTGTAAATATGAAAGTGAAAAAAGAGTTAAGAGACTGCAAAGCCCTCTCAAGCATGACTCATGTAGCTGAAACATGGACATGGGATGAGTCACAGACATCAAGAATCCAGGCTATGGAAATGAGTCACTTGAGAGGAAAATATGGTATAACTAGGTGGAAAGAAAAAAAGTAATGAAGGGGTGTATGAGAAAATTGGTACAGTAGGAAATATAAAGGGAATGAATTGTGGAGCATGTGGAAAGAATGGACAGGGGGTTTACATGGAAAGTGTATGACAGTACAATCAAAAGGGTTGGTGTGAGAGGAGGAGCACCAGTGACATGAGGAAATAGAGTGGAAGAGCACAGAAGGGAGAGAAAAGGGGAAGAATGCATGGAATCATGTATGCGAGGGATGCATATAAGGAGAGTGATAAGTAGGTTCTCTTTTGCTGTGGCCAGCCCCTTAATGGAAATTCCCGGAGGAAATGGGTATGGTATCAGAAGTCATAGACAGATGCTCTCACATCTGGGTTGGTTCTAGCTCTGCATCCTCACTTGACAGAGTTAAGTCGAAAGTGTTCCGACTTATATACTCTCCTAGGCTAACTTCTATACTTGACCCTCTTGCCCTATAATGCAATGGTGGCTCACTTTCCCTTTTCTGTTAGCATATCTTTAGTTTTTGCTCCTGAGAGCTGGCTGCTTGTGTGCCCCCACTAATAGCTAAACCACACTATACTTGGCAAGCTGCTGTGTCACATGATTATTGTGTGGCCATTGGCAACTCAAGGGTGGGACAGTTTTGTAACTCTATCCCAACACCTCAAAGCTTTAAAACTCTCAACCTTCTTATGTCTTTCCAAATAACTATTATCTGGTACATTTCAAAAGGCAGGTTTTTCAACTCCTCCAAAATTCATAAATATTTTCCCTTGTCTCTTCTTTATATCCTTCATAATCCTCTTTATATTTCAATTTAGGCCTGCCCTTAATGTAGACTTTTGTCCAAGAAAAGAAAAAATAATTAATATTGTCTTGTCACTTTTGATAGCTTACTTTGCAAAACCTAGAAAAACCGTCCATTCTTTTCCCTTCAATAAGAGACTCACATGTAATATATTATGGTGTGCTAATTATCTCCTGCTTGCACTGCACAGAGATGTTTAAACAGGGGGGTGGGGTATCTCTTGAACATTCTCTACTATCATACAACTTCTTAAATCTATGTATGCTGTCTGCATTAACCATAACTTCAGTCACTGTGTTCCATTCATCCACCATTCATATTATAAAAGTACTTCTTTACATCTTTGCAACAATTCTTGTTTAATTTCATGTTATGTCCATTGTCTGCTCCATACATACATCTCTTGAAGAACTGTTCACTGTTCACATCTTCTATCTGTTGTAAAAATTAAAATGACTGTGATCAAGTCATCCCTCCCTCTTCTCTCTTCCAAAGTGGGCAAAGTTAAAACCTCTCACCTTTCCCTCTAACTATCAGTTCTCTTAAGTCTGGTACCATCTTTGTTACCCTCCTCTGAACCTCCTCTAATAATTGGCTCTCTGTGCTTCATGAGGTGTAGTCACCAAACTTGAGAGCATATTCTGAGTTTGGCCTTATTTAGGACATGAAGAGCTTGCTAAATATTTTCTTATCCATATACTAAAAAGTTATTCTAATATCTGCCAGCAGACAGTTGTTTTCTCCTGAACTATTCTCTTAATGTGGGACCCTGATGACAGGTTAGGAACAATGTCAACTCCCAAGTTCTTCTCACATACAGAATCCTAAAGAATATTTCCAGCTACATCAAAATCATAGTGAGGCCAAATTTCAATTTGTTCCGTACTCTGCTTCACATTTGCTCGGGATGAATTTCATCAACCATGTAAATTGACACAATTCTCCTTGCTTTTGCTTTTCATTTTCTTCATGACCTTGTATTATCTGCAAACATATTCAGCTAGGAGTCCAAACTTTCAGGCAAGTCATTTACTTAGATCAAGAAATGTAATAGTTCCAGAACAGAACCCTAAGGTACTCTAAAGGTCACCTTGACTCATTTGCAAAAGGCTCCTCTGACATGCATCCTTTATTCCCTTCCACTTAAATAATCTTCTATCCATTGCAGGATTTTTCCCTTATTCCTGCCTGGTAATTCATCTTCTTAATCAGCCTCCCATGCAGTATAGTGTGAAATGTTTTCTGACTGTCCTCACACAAATATTATACCCAGCCTTCCCTTCCGTCTAAGACAAAGTTCACACTCTCAAAGAAATCTAAGAGTTTTGTTTAAACTCCTTTCTCTATAGCCATGCTGTCTCTCACTTAGGGAATGTCTCCTCTGTAAAATGCAGTCCATTTGTTTTTATGAAATTCTTTTCCAGAACCTTAGATCATGCTTGTCAGTAAGACCAGTAACTGTGTCTGTGCACTTTTACATGGTACAAATTTGTGTTGGCCTTCATTTCTGAGGTTGTTGTTTACCAGATGATCCATAATGTTCTTTTCCACTCTTTCATACATCTTAACTTGTAATGTCATGCTAACTTGTCTGTATTGTTTTGTATCAGTATGGACCTATCCCCCTGTATTTGTTTTATGAAAGCCATTTCTTTAATTTTGCAGTACTAGATTAGTCATACTCTGCCTCAATAACATCATGAGGAGTTTCATTACAGTCAATTTTGTCACTTCTAGAAGTATGTCTAGGATTCCATCTGGTTCCAGCACTGAATTAATTTTGTGTTGATAAATCACCTCAATTATGTCTTTTTCTATGTCAATTTTATCAAAGTAATCAAATATGTCATAGTCTGTACCTTCTCTCCTTTCTGTGCTGAAAACCAACTTATGTTGGTTGATTAGCTTTTTACTGATTCTTTTGGAGTCATTTTTGTAATATCCCCTACCTTAAACTGTCCAATCTCTGATCTATTGTTGTTTACTGTATCCAAGTATGCAAATAGAACTTCTGCATTCTGTTCCATGCTTTGAATTAATTTATCCTCATTGATTCTGTTTCTTTCAATGTGATTCCATTATCTCCCTGTCAGCATTTTTCAATTTTTCCTCTAAGACCTCTACTTTGTCTCTGCTTGTTGCTTATCTTAGAATTTTCTTCCATTCACCAGCTGCTTTCGATCTCTTGGTATTTTTCTCTGCATTTTATCATATTTCCCCTTAAAGAATATTAATTTGTAATTGTTTGTTCTTTATTTTGGAAAAACTAACTGCATTTCCTTTTACATTACTCTTCCTACAAATTTCACTCCACTATAAATTAGCTATTAGGTTATTGAGTTCATTCTAACTAATTTTGTCAGAGAAGAAATTTAGTTGTTTATACTGTATGTCTTCTCTTGTAGGATTCTATCTGCGTTTGCCAATATCAACCATGTAATTAGAAACCACTTCTATGGTGGTATGATCTGAGATACTGGTTTTATTGATCTCAGTATCTGTGTTGAATGCCATGTGAAGAGTAAGTCATTGGAGCTTTTGTTTTTTGTTGTTTGTTTATGACTTGTATTAGGATGAAGTTCTCATATAGCACTTGGTCATTAACTTCCTTAACTGTCCCATAATCTGCCACTGCATCTTTTGTTTCAACTTTGCATCAATGATCTATTCCTCTCTTCTACCATTCTACAAAGTAAAAGTCACCACACCACATCACTGTTAGTTCATATTTGCTTGAATTTCTTACACACTCCACACTTTTGTTGCAACTTTATCAAAATGTACCCATAATAATTCTGGTCGGCATTTATGTTACAACATTAAAGGTATTTAGTGCAAACCAACCACATGATTAATAATAACTCTCCTGGAATCTTACTGACAACTGCATATGATGGCATCAATTAGATTAGATCATAAAGTAGATCTTAATAATTGTTCCACAGAGCTATACTTCCCTATCTATTATCAATAATATTGCTCCAAATTCCAAGAGGAGGATCAAATAACACAGTATGTTTATTGCTAATGATTTGCATTTTTCATGACAATTCAATAACTGTTTTCCTTAAATTATGCTGCTTAGATAGACTGCTGTGTTTTATTACCATGGTGTGGTAAAACGAGTGTGGTTGAAAGCTGAAGAGGGTGTACTGAAATGGTTTGGACATATGGAAAAAATGATTACAGAAAGGCTGACAAAGAGGATATATGTGTCAGAAGTGGAGAGAGCAAAGGAGAGTGGGGAGACCTAATTAGAAAAGGAAGAATAGAGTGAAGGAGATTTTGAGCGATTGGGGCGTAAACATGCAGTAGGGTGAAAGGCGTGCAAAGAATAGCGTGAACTGGAACAATGTGGTAGACTAGGATTGATATACTGTCAATGGAATGAATCAGGGCATGTGAAGCATAGAGGGTAAACCAAGGAAAAGTCTATGGGGCCAGGTAATTGTTAGGGAGATGTGGTTTCATTGTATTAGACATAATAACTTAAGAATGGATGTAAGCGGATGTGGCCTTTCTTCGTCTGTTCCCAGTGCTACCTCACTAATGTGGGAAACGGTGATCAAATATAAAATTTTCTTTCATACATGCTTGCCATTTTTCATTTTAGCATGGAAGCATCAAGAACAGAAGACAGAGTCTTAGAGGGGAAATTTCACACCTGGGTCCGTGCTCTGTTCTTTCTCTTGGAGAGTAATACAGGAAGGGAAGATTTCCAGCCATGTCCTGTAGCCTTTCTTAGTTGCCTTCTACGACATGGATGGAATGTGTGGGCAGCATTCTTTCTCTCATATCCCCAGCAAGATACATATATATATTTTTTCTTTTTTTCATACATATTCACCATTTCCCAAATTAACAAGGTAGCGCCAAGAACAGAAGACTGAGCCTTAGAAGAAAAATCCTCACTTGGCCACCTTCTCTGTTCTTTCTTTTAGAAAAGTAAAAACAGGAGGGGAGGATTTCCAGCCCCCAACTTCCTTCCCTTTTAGTTGCCTTTTAAGACATGCAGGGAATACGTGGGAAGTATTCTTTCTCCCCTATCCCCATGAAAAGGTATGCGGGGCCTGGATGTGGATAGGGAACTGTGGTTTCAGTGCATTACACATGACAGCTAGAGACTGAGTGTGAGTGAATGAGGCTGTCTAATCTGTCTCCTGGTGCTACCTTGCTGGCGCAGGGGGTGGCGATGCTATTTCCTGTGGGGAAGAGTGGTTTCAGGAATGGATGGGGACAAGCAAGTGTGAATATGTACATGTGTATATGTGTATATGCATGTGTACGTATATGTATATGTTGGTGTGTATATGTATGTACTGTGCATATATGTGCCTGTATGTATATATGTGTGTATGTGGAGGAATGGGTCTTTCTTCGTCTGTTTCCGCGCACTACCTCGCTGACGCGGGAAACTGCGATCAGGTATGATAAAAATAAAAAATATATCTATATCTATTATACTTGATCACTGTTTCCTGCATCAGCAAGGTAGTGCCAGGAAACAGACGAAGAAAGACCCATCCCCCACATACACACATATATACATACATGCATATATATGCAGAGTACATACATATACATAGACATGCATATACACATGTACATGTGTGTATGTGTATGTATGTAGAGAGAAAGCATTAATGCAATGGAAATGATTAGGGCCTCAGTTGCTCGTATCATCACAGTTGAAATTAGAAAAAAAAAAAGATTCAAGATGGTTATGAACAAAAGTATCAATCCCTTGGACTTTAGTTTATGATGTATTGGTACAAATTAGCACAAAATAATGTAACTCTTAGACTGAAGTGCATGTCAATAGATGGGAGCATAAATGACATGGCTGTAGTATATGTTAACAGATGTATTAATTTTCCCACCATTAAGTTACCCACTGTCTTGGACTGTGTATAGGAAAGTTAGGTGACACTGCTGAGCAAATCTCAATCACCCACATATTCTCAGAGTGTGTGTAGACATGTTATCGTAGTGTGATGCCAGATTTGTGTGACCACAATTCTAGTCATCTTTAGAAGTGGTGTCAACATTTTTTATAAGATTATTTGTTCATTTATTAATATAACTAAAACTTGCTTCTAGTTAACCAGATGAAAACTTAGGTGCCCCTTACAGAGAAAGGGTACAGCATAGTCATTGTAGCTTTGGTGAGAAATATGAGAATGGTTAAAATCATTTTTACTTTTGGAATTCTGAGCAAGTTACAAAGTCAATCTTCACAACTAACAGTGCAGTTAAAAAACACACAATGCCTCATTACTCACAGAATTCTCAACATTTTTATATTCATTAAACAAAAAGTAACCACTTCAGTAATGAAACAAAAGTTCCAATGCACTGCAGTGCTAATGTAGTACAATAAAAATACATCACAGCTTTTGTGCTGGAGCTGCTGCCAGTGGTTGTATGCGATAAAATACAAATACATTGACACTAGTATGCTTGCCTTTATGAAGAAGAGCACTGTTCTAGCACCAGAAATTAAGTAATTTCTCACCCATTTATCCAGCTTGTTACGGTACTTTAACTGCTTTCAAATAGCTGGTTATAACCACACAAATCTGGTACTGTATAGGCAACAAAATATATAACATTTTAAATCCAATAAAGGTATGAATGTATCAAAATATCTAACACTACAAACCAGAAACCAAGGAGGACAGATCTGTTAATTCGAAAAACATTACAAGCAAGATGACATTTGCATAGTATTCTCTAACTGTATCGGCCAACATCCATCTCCACATCTTTCAAGTGTTAAAGAACACTGGTACCAGTATTGCTCAAAACATCTAATTATTCTTTAAGCTTGAAACCATGTAAATAAGAATCAGTGAGGAAAGGTTAACAAAAAGGATATATGTGTTAGAGGTGGAAGGAACAAGAAGCAGAAGACCAAATTGGAGGTGTAAGGATGGAGTTAAAAGGTTTCTGAGCGATTGGGGCCCAAACATGCAGAAAGGGCAAAAGTGTGCACAGAATAGAGTGAATTAGAATGATGTGGTATACTGGGGTTGACATGCCATCAATGAACTGAACCAGGGCATGTGAAATGTCTAGGGTAAACCATGGAAAGGTCTGTTGAGCCTGAATGTGAATGGGGAACTGAGGTTTTGGTGCATTACAAATGACAGCTAGAGAATGGATTTGAGTGGATGTGGCCTTTCTTTGTATATTTCCAGGTGCTACCTCGCCTACTCATGGGGTGGTGATGCTGTTTCCTGTGGGGTGGGATGGCACCAGGAGTGGATAAAGGCAAGCAAGTATGAATATGTACATGTGTATATTATGTGTATGTATGTATGTATATATACATGTATGTGTATATATATGTGTATATGAGTGCTACCTCGCTAATGTGGGAAACAGCAATCAAGTATATTCAATAGATATATAGATTTTTATTTATATATATATTTTTACTCTCATACTTGATCGCCATTTCCTGCATTTGCAAGGTCGCACCATGAACAGAAGAAAGACAAACAGATGAGTATAAGAAAAATATATATAAAGTAATAATAATAATATAGTTTACATTCAACATATATATTTATTTGATATTTTTTCATTTATTATACTTGATCACCATATTTTAATACCTTAATTTTACCTACATGTCTATATATATATTTTTTTTCATACATATTCACTATTTCTCGTGTTGGTGAGGTAGCTTCAAGAACAGAGGACTGAGCCTTAGAGGAAAAAATCCTTACTTGGCCACCTTCTCTGCTCCTTCTTTTGGAAAAGTAAAATCTGGAGGGGAGGATTTCCAGTACCCCGTTCCCACCCCTTTTAGTTGCCTTCTATGACACACAGGGAATACATGGGAAGCATTCTTTCTTCCCTCTCCCCAGGGATATAATATATTTCATTCATTTCATACACATTCGCCTAGCTGTAATGTGTAATGTACTGAAACCACAGCTCCCTTTCCACATCCAGGCCCCACAGACCTTTTCGTGGTTTACCTCAGATGCTACATGAGTATATATACATATGAAAGTTACTGACTTGTAAGTAAAATGAAGGTAGTAAAAGGCTTTGTAATATGCATACTCATTGGGTGAAAAAATGCAGTTAGCATGAAAACCTCATTTTGCCACTCCCCTGCATCATTTATTTAACCACCTAGAGGCTTTAGACCTCAACTCAGAAGCGATAATCAACCATTAGTATTATAATTCCAATGCAATTATTAATCATCTATATCTATATTTGTCCTCCAATGGTCATCTTTCTTGCAAAAACTAATTTACAATTTTCAACATTTTTTTTTTTTCATCTTGCAGGAAATTTAGAAAAAAAAAAATTTAAGCCAATCTTAAAACTCTCAAAAGGGAATACTGTTATTTATTATTACTTAGTGACTCCTGGCATCCACTAAAACAGGTGAGTTTTACTTAATTACTGAAGTAAATGAAGTAATATGAGTAATGATAAGTATAGTGAAGAATACAAACTGATAGTGGTCTGAACCCCTATCAAGGGCAAGATGAGCAGAATAATACAATAGCTAATGCCTACAAAAAGCCTTTTGTTATTGTTATAACTATACAAAACTTGGATTAAAGTTATATGAGTTACTGCAATTATAGTAATGTTTATACAATAATCTTGTAAACAATAATAATAATGAAATATACATGAAAATCATGAAAAGTAAGTTATCAATACCTTCTTTTAATACTGTAGTGCCTTTAACAGCTTTCTCATAATACAGTTCACTCTATTTTCCTTCAGTGCACATACATTTCAACATTATCTCACTCAACAATACTATTTGGTTATGTTTAATAAAGCATACATCATAACATATGAATTTGAAAAATTTGATTAAGTTCAAGACGGATAAATTGAGAAAAAGCTTTGCTTAATGACCTCTGGTACCCTAAGTAAATTATTAATTTTGCATTTTTGGTAAACAATTTTATGATTACCTAGAACAATACCCTTTTACATGCTTAAGAAAATAAGCAAGTGAAGGTTTTTTCTATTGTATAAATTGACAATAAGAGAAAATAATCACTATTTTGTCACTAAAATGTTAATCAACTACACATCACATATAAACAAGAAGTGACAAGTAATGTGCAGTTATGAAACTGTGCAAGTTGGGCTGATTAATAACACTGCAACATTGTAACTTACAAAATAGAGAGGGATCCATTTGAAAAAAAGAAATTACACAATCTTAAGTGCAACATTTTAATATTACTGTAACTTGCACACCCATTTTAATGAAATCCTTTGATATTCATACATCAGTCACAATTTTATGAGAATCAACATTATCACAATAAAAATGTAAACAAGAAAATGCACATCTTTAGACAAAGCTTAATTATGTACAGATAAAGCACGATTTTGTGTAAGTAAGGCAATGACAAGCAGACCATTCTCATGTAAAGTCAAAGACCCACTTGAATGTTACACTACCAAAGTCTTAATAAAAAAAATCACTTTATAAAAATGGACAATATACATTAGCATGTTAAGACAGTCACCAGACATATAATCCATGCAGTCCCAATACAATGTTCTCCATAATCAATAAGACAAAACTATATAACTTTGCAGGACACCATATAAAAAAGAAAATTTCCATATTTTCTGATTCTTTTAACTATTTGCACAAGTTATATGTCTATACATTGTGTATAAGTAAATATACCTTTAAAGACAAATTTTAAAAACATTTCTTTGATCCTAACCTGTAAGTGACTTGCTATTAAATATTCCTGTCTGCTGGCTGCCTTGTGGAAGATCCATGGCTATGAGCACTATATATGCATCTATGAAGATTTATTGGCAAAGCAACACTTAATACAGTATACAGGCATTACTGGACTCAACATGCTTGTGGTTATGTCATGAGTGATAAGTCACCTCTGGTGAGGTTTTGTCACTGGAGTACAATTTTGTAGATCTTCTCACCTCAGTACTGACCCAGAACTTTTCTAAAGGCTCCTGCACCCCAAGGCTGCACTACTTCCTATAACAGGGTAATGTAGACACCTTTGAGGTGAGATGTTCTTTGACGAGAATGAATTCCCAAAGATACAGCCTCGCTAAATGTGACTTTTTACTTATAGTGTAATCTCTTGGAGATGGAGCCTACTAATACCATAATATATATATATATATATATATATATATATATATATATATATATATATAGAGTTAAGAACAGAGGCCTGAGCCTTAGAGGGAAAATCCTCACTTGGCCTCCTCTGTTCCTTTCGTTTGGAAAAGTAAAAACAGGAGGGGAGGATTTCCAGCCCCTGCTCCCTCCCCTTTTAGTCACTTTTTACGACATGAAGGGAATATGTGAGAAGTATTCTTTCTCCCCTATCTCTTGGGATATATATATA
>JAYMFT010157472.1:0-12495 GCA_038088735.1 Panulirus argus | reverse complement strand
CCCCCCCCCCCCGGTCCCCTTTGCTCTGTGGCACCTGTCACGCTGGGCAGTTACGGCCGGCATGAGGGGTCCACCAGGGAGAAGGAAGAAGAAGAAGAGGAGGAGGAGGAGAAGGAAGAGGTAGGAGAAAGGTGGGGTGAGAGAGGCATCTCAGAACAGGCTTGGCAACTGGCGGATACGACGCGGGGAAACACCAGCGCTAAAACTTGCCTCAGAAGACTAAACGGGCGTGCATCAACAGGTCAACGGGTTATGCAATGTCCGTCAACGGGGAAAAAAAAGACAAGTAAAGAAAAGAAAAGAAAAAAAAAAAGGTGCCTCAGATGGACGTGGGTGTAACATCAGTGGCTTACCCAAGGTTGGAAATAAGAAAAGACTCAGAAAAAATTTAGAAGGTCTTAAAATATTCCCTCTGGGGTTGCGACCTATCCACTAAATAAAGAATGACTTAAAAGAAAATCCTCTTTTTCATTACTAAAATATCCGCAAACAAGTTACGACTGTTTCTTGGTTAATACGTCTGAATATTGACCCAATAGGAAATCATCCGTTATTGTTTTCCTAATGTAAAAAAAAATAAAAATGAAGTCCCGAGCATTTAAATCCAGCTAACAAATTATGACAATCACGCCGAACTGTCAGCAAGTGCGGCCCATGACGTATACATTGATGTAGAGAGAATATATAATCCACCCCCCGGCAGATCAAGTCCTGGCTGGCAGTAATCACCAGGAAAATAATCCTCACTGTCCTAACCAGCTGAGGGAAATCCCCGGATTACCTCAACACGATAGCAACGCCCCCAAAACACACACACACACACACACACACACACACATACACACACACACACACACTATCGCACTCAGAATCTTAAGGAAGAGTACAATAAAATATGCAGTTATCCAGTAGTATATAAATGTACTGCGTATCGTCTCCCTAAATAGAAAATACATACCCTTTACATCCCCTTAATAAAATCTAAAATAGGTCGTCGACTTCAAATCCACTCTCACTATAAACAAATACTGTATATCATTTCAACAGAGACCAAAATACGCATACTGCACATCCTCTAAACGTACAACACAGGTACTGTATATCGTCTTCACAACAGTAAAAAAATAAGTTAACTGTAAACCCTCTCTATAAAGATAAGAAAATATAGAAATTTAAGTCGAGCAACTAATATATTTCTGTGCTGATAATCATTATGGATCTGTTGCAAGAATCAATAACAATAATAATAATAATAATAATAATAATAATAATAATAATAATACAAAGAGGAAGAAGAAGAAGAAGAAGAAGAAGAAGAAGAAGAAGAAGAAGAAGAAGAAGAAGAAGAAGAAGGAGACTCCAAAGAATAATGGTCGACAAAATACCCTTAAAGTCTATAACACACCTGTGGCCGAGACCGCTGGCACTCGGGGTGTGTGAGATTCCAATCGGTATCTCACAAGCCCTGTGAGGTATTTCAATACGGCGCTTACGCTCTCTTGCGACACCTGGACACCTCCAGGAGCAACAAGGTGGCAGGGGGCTAGAGGGTAAGGGTGGGTGATGGGTAGACAACCTTACGAAAGCGGCCTTAGCCTTCTTCTTCGGCTGGGGTACCTCTTGGTCACGGTGTTAGGGCATTACGTAAGCCCCTCTCAATGGCAGATCTTTTTCATTCATTTATTAGATACTTATCATTACATTTCTATACTGATAAATGGCGCCAAATTAACGCAGCTCTGAACAAAGCTTATGTGCCAGAGTGGTGTTCTGCTTAAACAATCCATCCCAAAGGCAATGTACACAGTACCTTTTGGCTCCTCGAACTATGTATCAAGCACCCCATGGGGGGTCCAACCAATGCCTGAAGACATCCTTGTCCCATTTTCTCTCTCGTCCTCGTTTGACTCTAAAGTAAAATTTGAACAACAGACAAATCACGACCTCAAGCTCTGAGGTGGTAGAGGGGGAGAACGAAACGCTGAGCTAAAAGACAAAAAAACATGGCGCCGAGACCTGGGAACGGCAGAAACGGAACACTCACTCGGGAGATCCTCCTGAGTGTCAAGTTGCCCGAAGGAGAAAGACGCGTGTGAGAGAGATTGTTGTCCGGGCGAACGAGGACCGAGATTAAGAGTGCGGGGAGACTAGAGGGCGCACGAAGCGAATGGCGTTGCTGGTGGCGTGGGTTCGCATCTCTCGAACAAAGCACTTGACGCCATCGACGGAGAGAGAGAGAGAGAGAGAGAGAGAGATCCATGTATCTTTTTAGGTCTTATTTCCCTGTGGGGCGGATCAAGCGCGAACGGCTATGCAACACCACCTTCTGTAGGGATTAACCCTGCACGTCAGGGGTGTGTGGGTGGGTGGGTCTCCTGCCCCAATCCCTCACGCTTGCGAAAGGGGGAAGAAACGTCCAATTTTTTTCCCTCCCCTCCCCAGGCTGAATCTGTTGCTGCTGACCTCGTGTTGCCTTACGACCGTGAAACGCAAAGTAAAAAAATATACACACACGAGGGAAAGAATATCTATATTTCGAACGTGGACGGGCGAGGGTGACGTAACGTGAGAGTGGCACAGCGAGAGAGGGAGAGTGGATGAGAGAAGCTCTACGAGTGAAAGGGAGGGAGAGAGAGAGGAGGGAGAGACAGCACGCAGCCCTTGGAAGGTAATTGGTTGGCAAGGACTGTGGGACGGCTCTCTTGACTAGCTGGGTCACGAACAGACGCTCTGCTCTTCTGCCTCGGCTGCTCCCGTTCCTGTTGTACCTGTTGCTACCACTGCTGATGTTGCAAAGCTGCCGTTGCTTTTGTTGTTGTTATACTAGTGCCTGTTAAAGAACTACAGCTGCTTTTCCGGATTTCCTCTGTGATACAGTCACTGGCGCTGCTGCTGTGATGGTGCTCCAGTTGCAGCTGTTGTTACTGTATTCTGCTGCCGAGCGAGAGCCTTAATGTATTCAGCTAACCTAAGATCTCCAAATCGTGTGCATACTGGGCCGGGATCTCACGCGAACCAGACAACCTACACTGTCTACTGATCCTGGACAATCTCTTCTTTCGCAAAGGCTAAACCGTTGCGAGATCCTATGAGCCGAAGAGGATACATAAATGCTGATGTTATCTATACAAATTGCTAAAGGAATCTGACAAAACGTGACCAACTGCGTGACAGCACACAAAACGCACTCAACGGGAATAACTGGCCAATGAGGACGTCTCGTTTTACATAACTCCCAAACGAAGATATCCCACGCCGTAGCGGCTAACGGTACAAGACCCGCTGTGTCTATTGCTGAAAGCCCCGTGCCCCTTGGGTGGAATAATATGTTGGCCATACTTACATCTGACGTTGATAACCACACGATACAGGTAAATGTCATCCTTAACGGTAATATCGGAACCTGTACAGCAACCTGTTAATACTTGACACTGTAAGCATAGCAAGTCTTCCACTGGATCACCGAAAATCACATGATGGATAAGGATAGCTACAATGAATTCGCGGGGGGAGGGGGGGGGGTAAAAAGCAAAAAAAATTCTATTCCGAATGGAAAGAAATGAAGTCAAACACCGACTAGAGGACAAAACAAGGTCTGACGGAGTTGCGAGACTGATGCGTCAAAGATGTCAGCGTAATATCATGGCCATATTTTGAAGACTTTAATAAAGGGCATGTCGAACCTGCCAAGATGATGGACACGATACTGACAACTTTTTAATACCTTGGAAGCAAAACCAATGATGACAGAGTTCAGAGCAGTTGTTCTCTCCCGTCTGGAGCACTGCTGTGTGTCAACATCACCACCACATGAAAGCAGAAAAGGACTCTAAAGCCTGGAAAACATGCAATGGACCTATATCGCCCGTGCCCATTCAGTAAAACATGTGCTGGCACGGTCTAAAGGCTCCTGTGCACTGCAACTGTACCCTATAAGAAAGAAGGAGCGAGAGATATATCACAATTTATTCACATGGAAACTACTGAGAGGCTAACTGCTGGAAATACCAAGGAAAACAAGACATGCCAAGGGCCACTGTCTTTCCAAGCTGCTATGGGCAAATACTCAGAACAGATTGCATTCGACAAGTACCTACATAGTAAGCCAAACCAGCCAGGCTATTGGGGCTATGTCGGGCTCAGTGTTGCGGCTCCCAAACAGCTTGGTCGACCAACGACCCATGCCAGCAGCCTGGGGCTCAGCCCCGGTGCTAAGTACATGGTCATAACCAGGCAAGACTTTATTAAATCTGGCAACAACATAACAACTTATCATGGTCACCATACTTCCCAACTAAGGAGGTGGAATGCACACTATTAACATCCTTTAACAATCAACTTCCTATGAAGCTCAAAATTCACGTATGGATCATCTTTTGTATCATCCCTACTCTTGAAATGCATATTTTCTGGTACTCTTATCCCTACTGAATATTTCATTTCCAATATATTTCTTTTTTTTTTAGTTTCATTTTTTTTCTTTAGCTTATTAAAGAGACATTCTGTCTGGAACCAACTGTACCACAAACTTTTGTCGAGATTCTTGTAAGAATATATGCATTAAACCTTTGGAATATCTTGTCTATCCCAGCTTTTCGAGCCTACCGACATTAAGGCATCGAAATTAGATCTGCAGCATCAAACAGCCTGATACACCAGGCCCTCACTGAGGAAGCTTACCCGCACACTTAAAAAGCATGGTCGGAGAAGACTGCTCCATAAACCAGTGTAAGGCATAGGCAAGGTTAGGGAAGCCGACGAGATGAGGCATTTTTGGTCTACTTAAGTCCTTCGTGTGAACGCAAAGGAGCATCCAGGAAAGCAGCAAATGTGCGTCAGCCCTTGAAGGAAATCTGGTAATTCAGCTGGAATCACCCGGATCAGCGGGAACGCTATAAGTATGCTCGGAAATCCGACTTAAGCCAGCGGGTATCGGACGAACATGGCGGACTCCTACTTAGCAGTCGGATTTCGCCGGGAGCCTTCAAGCTCAAAAGGGACAACGCCTTTCGGTATAAACACTTCTTCGAAGACAGGCAGGAGGAAACATCAGCCCCCGCACCACAAACATCGAAACACACACCTTCAAACGCCAGCGGAGTGTTACCGCCGTCGTCATAACCAGCTCGAAATACTCCCCTCCTAAAAGGCCCAGCACATTCTCGCACATCTGAAACACGAGAGCTTCAAGTGGATATACGCTACGCCGGTGCGTGAAATACAGCCCTCCTCGCTGAACGCATTCTAACATTACCGTCTACCGAGCCCGCAGCCGCGGGATGATGGAGGCTTGCGGAAGGGAGAAGAAGTGGAGTGCCAAGTTGACGGCTGAAACCAAGACGGAAGAGGAGGCGAGAAGCTGAAGCCTGGGAGAAGCAGGAGAAGAAAAGGGGACGGCGGAAAGGTTGGGAAGAATTGTGAAGAGAAAATATCAGAGGAGGATCTGGATATGGAGAAGTGGGGAGAGAAAATGGGATAAGATTATATGGGCAGTTGCCAACGCAGTAACTCTTTGACGACACGCTGCTCGCTCACTGGCCAACACGGAAACCAAAACACGATTAGTAAATCTTCCACGCACACTGGAGGCCATGCCTCCCTCCACTTGCCTATCACCTCACTCGCCTGCACCACACAAACCCACGCCACCTAACTCACCTACACTAAAATATGACCGACATGACTCGACATACCAGGGACTGATATGAGTGAACATACGCGCTACGCTGTGACCGATATGACTGAACATAAACACAACAGTATGACCGACATGGTACGCTAGAATGTGTTAATCGCACGACGCTGACAATACGACCTGGATGGGCTGTGTCTGGTCGCCCACTTTCTACAGCCACCAGGAGAGATGACCCGCTGCCAACGGTTCCCCAAGGAGGAGAACCCCTCTCCCTACACCACCCAACCTGCACCTGTCCCCACCCAGACTGCACACAGCCCCGTTCGATATTACAATAAAAACACGACAGTTCAAAATATCACGTTATTACCCTTCATAACAAGCCATTATTGCTCGATCATATAACAATCATATAACCCCCCCCCCCTCTCTCTCTCTCTCTCTCTCTCTCTCTCTCTCTCTCTCTCTCTCTCCAGCTAAGGCAGTCCAATTAGGTCAGGCAACGGGGAGCGGGAGGAGGGGCTAGATCTCGAGGCACTGTCAGCCCAGATGTTGGGGATACGGCCGAGATGCGGTGGGCTTCGGGTAAGGGTGGGGTTCCTCCCAGATAGCGGGACCAAATATCACCTTTACCTCCCCTTATAAAGCGCCAGGGCTCACACAAATAAGGAATTACGGCCCTATCCTCCTCATTCTTTACCCAGTCGCTCTGAGGAGCTGCTGTTGCCGCTGCTGGTGGCGTGTGGGGGAGGAGGAGGAGGAGGAGGAGGAGGAGGAGGAAGGTTAGTGAGACAAGGCAAGGCCTCTCCCACCGTTCGCGTTGGGCCATATAACCGCACCCACGTAAAAAAATAAGTACGAATAAAGAGTATTAAGACGGACCAATTACACACACACACACACACGTACCAAGATAACGGCCTGAGCTGACGGATTTCGCGATGTTCAGTACACCCTTCATCGCACTTTTACCGGGATGGCATCAAGACAAAGGAAAATGAAGGCATTACCATAATCCACACGCCCATTTCCAGGTGTCCCAGGCAGGAGGCCGATCACCTGTGTCGGGGTCGAGACATCAAAGCCCACACGCTGGCACTACCTGTTGGAGCTGGGACGTCAGTACGCGAGGCAAAGGTGATCTCTCTTACTTTTTTCCGTGTCAAAGGCAACGGTCACTGAAGTGAGTCTCCGTCCGTGCCAGGAGGTGGAGACAGAAGAATAAGCAAAAAAAAAAAAAAAAAAAAAAATAGAACGTAAATAATCTTTGGGCTTTTGGACGAAGAGGAAAACTTTGCCCTAATATAAAAGGGGGCGCAGGTTGCTAATGCCAGGAAGGACACGAGACGGTAAAGAGTTCAAAAGATTAACCTGTTCAGGGAAAGAAACGGAATCAAAGCAGCCCACAATGTGCGGCTGATATGATTATGTGCAATCTGTAGAGCGCTAGAACCTAATGGTAATTCTATGCCTTCTTTTTTCAAGCATGAAAGAGATATCTAAAACAAACATATATAGGAAGAATTATACATTTTGCATTCAAGGTCCCGTGAGTGTGTCACAGAAAACCGATCAGCGGTGTGTAATGGACCGCAACAGTTGCTTTTCAAAGCCAACCAGAACTCGTCTCCCGGCGCCGTTCTCCAGTTCCAACGACCCGGGCCCGGGCCCCCTCGATCTCGCTTTTCTTCGGCGATACCCGATCGTCCAAACTCGTCTGTGGCTGCTGCCCCGCCCGGGGGCCCGCGTATCAACGGGCCGGCCAGCTTGATCAGGGACACTCTTGCGCGAAATTGTGTTCATCCATCGACTCCACAAGGGGAGAAGCCAGGACCGCTAGGTCTCGTGTGCCTGCTGGTCGGGTCTCTAGCCGTACATGCTTTTCATCGTCTTCTCCCTTTGTTGCAGAGAGAGAGAGAGATATGCACGCACACCGGTTGTGTATCCATCATCCAGCCACCGCCCCAACAGGATGGGCGGGAGTGCACAAATATATCAAGCCGCCGCCGCTCCTGCGGCACAAAATTAATCAAAAATCAGGTACAAGAGCGGGACCCTGGGAGGCAAAAGAAGGGCGTGCCGCCCCGCCAGCTCTTGACGTGCCTCGGATCGCCTCGGCGAGCCAAGGACGCCGACATGCGGCCACACCTACCCGACTGCCCTGCTATCCTTCCCCCATGCACTGCTCTCCAAAGTTACCTAACGCCGTAAGATCATTACCTAACCCACGATCGACTTGTGGGTCTACATTTGCAGTCTCTTTGTCTATCCTATAAACCAGCTGCTCGTGTCAGGCGCTCGGTACAACATGGAGACGAAAGAGCGGAATCACTGAACACGGCGATGCTTCTGGCCAAATCAAGTGCGGATGCTGTCGCTAAATGCCAGCTTTACCTCCGGCTGCCTCACCACTCAAGGATATGTTGGATGTGGTGGCTGTAGACAAGGTAGGCTTCAAAGTCTCGGTACAAATGTGTGCGAATGAGGCCGCTGTTCGTATGCTCCTGAAACCACCTCGCTGAGGCGGGAAACGGCGACAAGAATGAGGGTAAATAGAGAAAACAAAATTCACAGTCTCCATTGCAAATTCCGGAGCGTCTATCGCTCGAGTATGGAATTATTAAAGCGTGCAAATTGAAATTTCTCCCCCGGGCATTTTCCGCGTGTCACACTACGATGTTGCCTTCACGGCAAAGTTGGCCAGCAGACACACTGCCTGTCCGTCCTCACGGACTCCAACTTGGCGAAAAGCAGGTGAAGTCGCCTCTTCTGATGTCCGACTCAAGCAATGCTCGCAAATTAAGTTTTTACATCTTCCAGTAATATACACATCAGTCAGGACATTAAGAACCATTATTCCGAGCGTGAAATCACAGTTCCTCTGAACTGCACCAGAGGAGCGACGGGGAGAGGTTTTGGTCCCAGAGCAATCTGCGGTGGGTACACAGGCGAACTATCAATATGGAACGTGAAATATATGTGTCACCATCGGCTTCCGTTCCTCAGACGCCATGCCGGCCTCTTAAGGACATGTGGTAACAACCTGGCTGGAAACGACATCTCGAAATCAGCGTGGGTCCTTTCCTCTTCTGTGACATAATACTGACAGACGTGCACAAGATCCTAGCCTCACTCGACGGACGTGCTAAATTGAGGAATCCAGCAGCGTCTGTAGAGACACTCGCACGTTTATGACAGTCGTATCGGAATTGCTAATCGTCTAAGGTGCGGAGCTACTTACTTCTACATCTCTCGTGCTGTCGAGTGACGTCCGTAAATGGTGAATAGTCACAGAGAGTCCATTACTATTTCTTCTAACCTCACCGACTTCACGATCTAGAAGCCACCTCGCCGCAATTCATGCATGGCTTTAGTTAACACATTCTAACTGGTGCTGTGCACAGGGGTGAAAGGCAAGATCTCATTAAGCACACACAACCCAACACAGTCATGCAAGCTCGTTGCTTGTGTGTCATACACGCGTGAATCGAGTCGCAACCCTGCTTTAAACGTTACTGTGAAATTCCAGCAAATGTCTGCAAGCAGTGAGGTCGTTTTGGCGAAAGAGACGCTGACGGAGGGGGGGGGGAGGATTTCGTTGTATAATCCTTTAGGGCATTCGTCGTTTATATGTCGAGTGAAGGCAGTAAGTACATCTGAGTGTGTGTGTGTGTGTGTGTGTGTGTTGAGTGACTGATGAGTGTAGCGGTTGAGCTCCTGCTGTCTGCTCACTGACTGGCGAGCGTGGCGAAGCAAGCTCCTGCTGTGTACTGAGTCGGGGACAGCACAGGGGAGGCCTTGATGTTCCGTTCCCCTAAGGCTGTCCATTCATCCTTTGGATCATCTGCACCTCTGAGTCTAAGGGTTACCTTACGTAAGGTAAGCAAGGCACGGTACGGTACGGTACGGTAGGAAAGGTAAAGAAAGGTAATTAACGTCTGACCGATATATGTGAACTGAAACCAGTATCTTTTAGTGGTTTGAGAACAATCTCATCTTCCTCACCCTCCCCAGGATGAGGCTGGGCATTCTGAACCATACCTGGCGTAGTCTTCGAGGGGGGGGTTATTCTACTCTAGAACAACCCGGGCTGGGCCCAGTCTCCTGGGTTGGCTCGCTGGTTGAAAACCATGCTGCTCGAGGCCGCAGCCCCGCAAATCATAACACTGTATATTCTTTCTTTTTCATCACCCTTAAGAGCGCGAAGGCATGACCCTTTAAAACACAATGGCACGATCCGTCAACGCGACGATACGGCCCTCGGGAAATGGTATGATGATGGCCTGTCCTGTGACCACCATAAACAGGAGTCGTATCGTCGTGCTCAAGGAGTTAATGTTCTGCATATCTGTGCATAATAACATTAAGTATTTCCCTCAGATTCACAGTCACGTCTGAGGATGTGGAGGTGTTCTTATCAGTCCCGTGTATCAGCCTCAAAATGCTCTAAATTTTACCACAAGCCAATTTAGGCGACAAAGAACCGTGTCAGAATTGAGATTATTCCCGATGGAGGAGGAATGCGGTACTTGAGCACCTTTCCTTATCCTCTGTAGTTTGTTATCTGTTTGTGAACTTTAACCTGACCTTTATGGATGAGATCAAAGACCGGAGCATTGTGCCAAAGGTCGCACCGTCGTGCTGAACAGGTTAAGGTTAGCTGGCGTAATCATTCCTTGAACTTTTGCTTTCCATTTCCACGATACAGAATATTTCTGTTTGCGTCTTCTGCTTCGTACTGGTCTCGGTCCCTTCGTTCCTTCCGATATGGAACCTTCAGCTTCACCATCCTATCTCCAACCAGTACAGTCCTCCAGTAGAGATTGGTCACTGGCCGTGAGATCCTTGCATCTCTGCCTGTTCCTGAGAAAACGGAACACGCGTCTTCCAATCTGGTGCGTCAGGAGCCATCATCTTCTGAAGAATTGAAAGGTATCTGACTTGTGGTGTTTCAGAGAATGGAGTAAATACAGACACAGGTGTCAGCTAACATCGGAAGGACTTCACCCATCGGGCCCCCTGAGGCCACTCAATCCTATTCTTAGCCTTAATCCTCAGGTATCCCAGCCGCGCTGCCAACAACTGCCTGCACCCAAACCTGTTAGCCCCACACATAACGACCCATAAAGACACAATGTACACGCACCGCAACAGTCGTTACAGGTCGCTGGAGTTCACGTGCACCTGGACCATTACAGGTGGAGTCACTCTGTTGCTTCAACCCTCAGGGATGACAGTACGAATCTCAAGAGCACCGAGAGACGACCTTTGAGCATGATGGGACAGTCCTCGTGCATGACACTGCGATCCTTGAATATAAAGTTACGACCCTCAAGCACGACTGTAACAACCCTTGGGTATGACGGCCTACCCTCTGACATGACACCTCAAGTGCCATGGTAAAGGCGAGGACATCATAATCAATAGGGTATACTACCGTCGTGCTGGGGGGGGAGGCCAATGCTCCACCAGGTCGCATTTAAGCCCCAGTGCCTCCTCCCAAGCGTAGCCCGAACACCTTGTGACTGAAGACGTCGCAACATCAGAAACAACACACAAACCACAGGACAGAATGGCTCCTCCAACACACGTTTACCCTCTGTTAAGACTTACCACGTAATGTCGAAAAGATATACCCAGGATATATCTCAAGGTAATCTCCTGAGAGTATATATATATATATATATATATATATATATATATATATATATATATATATATATATATATATATATATATATATATATATATATATATATATATTCCTCATGATTCATTCTATAAGGTGACCATGACATGGAGGTTTAATGGAGCCTGGTTGTGTGTGTGTGTGTGTGTGTGCGCACAAAATCCAGGTGCTTTATCCTGCCCAGCCCAGAGGAGCTCACGCGGCTCGCTGACTGTAAATCACTACCTTCCTGTTCTCCAAACAAAGGCTTTCTCTGTGCCGGGAAGCGCTGGCGTGGGCGTGGGAGCGCGTCCTGGATGGCCGAGAGCGTGGGCGCGTGGGACATGGATCCCGCGCAAGCACGGGAGGTGACAGAGGGAGAAAGTTGAAGGCATTATCTACCCACCACCACTACCATCACCTTGGTGTTATAGTGACCGCCCAGAGCACACACAATGAACGTTTGATTCACCACTATACTCACCCATTCAATAACATGTGACCCCCGTGACCTTGCCTTGAGCCTTTTCTGCTTCAACTACTAACCACGCACAACAGTGACACAACTACAATCATCCCTCAAATATACAAAAAAAAAAAAACCCTGATTTACACACGGAAAATACAAGAGGTGTATGAATATCAATGGACGAACATGAGCGCCTGATTCGTTGAAGAACTTCTCGCTCCAGAGGGCTCCATAATTTCCCTGCTCCTGCTTGGTGCGCAGACTCGAAGTTGCAGGAGACTTCTAAAAGGGTTCCTGGAGTGTTATCATCAAATTCACGGAAAATACAGGTTCACGTAAACATCCGGGAGCCATTTATTCATATTAAACCTTTATCTGCAAATACTGGACACATTAGACGCCTGTGGCTGGAAAATTTCGACACAATCCTGCAGAAATATCCATATAAAGTATCCGACTTGCCACGCCACATTAGTTACACAGGTCTGCGAACGGTAGCCTTGAGGGGCATGGGATCTTGCCTTACCTTACCTAGACCTCACAATGGTGTGAGGTATACCCCCACACCTCGGTATGGGACCTTACCTTACCTTAGGTTACATATACCTCAGAATGGCATTTTTTTTTTTTATGTTAGCTGAGACGACATGGGCAGCTACGGCCCTAATCAAGGCCATCCCATTAACGCTATATATATATATATATATATATATATATATATAT
>JAYMFT010157461.1:0-12495 GCA_038088735.1 Panulirus argus | reverse complement strand
TAGATATGTCAAGGGCAACTACATATGACTCCCCAAAATCTTTCAGGGATGATGACCAGACATTAGTAAGATAGGAAGGAATATCACTAGTGGATCTCGCCTTACGGAAGCCGTACTGGTGATCAAAGAGAAGACTGTGGTTTTCAAGGTGCTCCTAAAACATCTACTTCCTCTCCTGTATAACCCCGGCAAACCACACAGCTAACGCCACACCATCGCTGCTTTATTCGGGCATATGGGACAAAAAAGGAATTCCCGACGAGAGCAACCGAGTGATAAAAAGAATTCTGCCACACGGGATTCCCTTCGCGGGAAGGACCAGCAGTAGCTCCCCAGCTCCCGTACCGTGTTATATGATGATGATGGCTCTATAATACTCCCATACTATACTATAACATACTACGCTATACCATATAAGACTCCCATATATCCCACGTTCGCCTTTGGGGAAATTTCACACACCCGCTGACAGGTCACAACGTATGACGTAGTCAGCAAGTTGTTTACAGCGCAGAGTGAGAAAAGATTGGACGGGTTCAGAAAACGGGAAGGGTTCAGAAAACGGAGCCCGCCCCCTCTCTATCTCCCCATTCTGTCCCCCTGTAAGCTCCCAGTATTACAAAAGTTTTCTAACTAAAGCGACCAAGTTGGCACACGTGCCGCTCATGACACCAGAGAAGCCACCAGTTGAAGAATTAATAACGGTGGATAATGAAATACCCGGCGAGCCACGTCGCCACGTGATTACTGTGTGGGGAGGCCTCTGGCAACTCAAGGCTGCTGGTGGTTGGGGTGGCCGTTGTGATATCTGTTTCTTTACTTACGCCACTTAACTTTGGCACGCCAGAACTTTCTTCTCATTTTCTTAATCTTCGTATGTCTTCCCTAAAAGCTACGACTTGACCCTTTCCTTACAACGATAAGTTCTGAATCTTTTTACCTTCAAACGTCTTCCCTAACTGGTGAGGCAGAAAGAAAAGACAGCTACCTGGGCCACAGGAGTGACACTTGACAGCCAATGAAGTGCTGGCTGAAAGTACTGCGTGGCCAAATCCTAACAAAACTACACACGTAAGACCTTTCACATAACAGAACTACACACCACACCTGCCACATGACAGGACTCTTAACACACCACACCTGCCACATAACAGGGCTCTACACACCACACCTGCCACACATCAGGACTCTACACACCACACCTGCCACATAACAAGACTCTACACACCACATCTGCCACACAACAGAACTCTGCACACCACACCTGCCACACGACGGGACTCTGCAGACCACACCTGCCACACGACGGGACTCTGCACACCACACCTGCCACACGACAGGACTCTGCACACCACACCTGCCAGAAAACAGGACTCTGCACACCACAGGACACTACAGACACAACCCCAGCATAATAAATCAGACCACGTCAGTTCCACCATATAATCCACATCATAATCCCGAGCAGATTTCCTGTTACCATTTTAATGGATCATTGTCTAACAGGGACCAATTACCATATCTCTTCAGGTGTAACGTATCTGCATATTCGATAACGCGGTGAACTGAAATCAAATCGGTTTTGGGCACAAACAACCAGAGGCAGAGGGGTCCTTCAGTATTTCAGTCTCGTGCTCCAGCGTTCAAGCCCGGCCACGTACGTACGTACGCACAACGCTCGACGCCTGATCTAACGCGCAATTTAACGAACAGAATGATACCATCCGGCAAATGTCGTTGGCTCGGCTTGCACGTTGCAATACGGCATTTATGGAAAAATAGAGGAAATGGTTCTCTGTTTCCACGTCCAGGCAGATGGACTGGAGTCAGTCAATTTTCACCCCGGTTTGTTGCGGGGCGAATTTCGCAAATGCTGTTTTTGCCCAACCAACTGATCGCGCGTGTGTGTGTGTGTGTGTGTGTGTGTGTGTGTGTGTGTGTGTGTGTGTGTGTGTGTGTGTGTGTGTTTGTGCTGATGTAGGAGAGGCGCTGGAGGTGTGGGTGGGCGTTCCAGCTGGGTGTGCGAGGTCGGTGCTGCCTAAGGATGGTGCGGGGTCGGTACTTGAATCAAGTGTTGTGGGGTGTGTGTCTTGTGAGTATACAGGAATGTTGGGTGCACACGGTTGGGTGTAATAATAATAATAATAACAATAATAATAATATTTATAATAAATATAATAAGAAATAATTTATAATAATAATAATAAATAATAATAATAATAATAATTGTAATAATAATAATAATAATTATAATAATATGATAATAATACACAATAACAATAACAACAATAATAATAATAATAATAATAATACAAGCACAGCACCTGACAACAGGTCACTTCCCTGACACTATGAGGGCCTTGCCACACCCTCCCCTTCTCCTCGGACGCCTCCTCCCCTCCCATCCCCGTCCCAGGTGGAAGCAACGCGCCTCTCGGATCCATTTCCCCTTCCAGGCAGCAGCGAGAGAAATCCCCTGAAGACCGAGCGTTTAATCCGTCTCCAGCAACGACTCGCTTCGCCAGCAACGGTTCACAAAACCAGCGTTACTACACACACACACACACACCTTCCTTCCCTCTCCCTTATATACATCCGAGCCTTCAGTTGGCACTGAGACAGAGGGAGGGCAAAGCGGTCGGCTGCTCCCAGGCAGAACCGGGATCAACGGGGAAACGTCACCTCTTCAGAAGTGACGGAGACGTTTCCACGCGTCAAGCTGTGTTGGAGAGGGTGGTGTTATCCCAGTCAGGGCAGCAGCAGCGGTGGCTCCTTCCTCCCTCTCTCTCTCTCTTTCTCTCTCACGTCTCCTCCCGGCAACCTTTTTAGGCTCTCATCCCCAACGCCTGCTTCCTCATGAGGGCCTCAAGGTGCGGAACACAGAGCCAACGCCATATACCTCCTCCTCCTCCTCCTCCATACGTGTGGCGTTTAAACTCAGCGAGACTGAACTACTTCCTCAAGGGCTTTTACCGCCATTTATTACCGACTGACTCGAAGGGATCCGACACAGAATTTGAGATCCACGTATGAGAAGGCCTTAAACCCTTCCATTCCGACGACTGCCGATGGAAACACGCAAACCTTCCCTTGTCAGACTCCTTGATATTTAGGTTCCGCATTGCCTCTTACATCGCCAATACCAGCTTCAGTGTCTCCCACAGAGACCTTCGGCGATCTGGCGTGCCTCAGTCGCTTCCAGAGGGCCTGTGGAGGTCTGAAGATGTATACGACACCCTGATAGCTCCTACGTACCTAGGGCCAGGGATAAGACCGAGGATGATTCGTGCGGACCCACTTCCCCACATGGCACACACAAGCGAACCTGATGGTATATAGACTTATTGGGAAAAGCTCAGCTCAGTCACACTGGACCAAACAAGGTCCCAGTTACACCGGACCAAACCCCCAGACATTCTGGACCAAGCACCTTCCGCGTAGGACCAAGCTAAAGACCCACACGAGGGGGAAAACCCCCTCCACCTACAACTTGTGAGGGGCCCCGAAACTCGAATGACATTCCAGTTCCCGACCGCCTTAACTCCATCCTAGGTACTCTCATCGACCCACCTCCTCTACGGATCGTTATAGCCCCTCGCTTTGCCACCCTCCCATCTACTCTGAATACCAACGTACCTGAGGCAGAGACGTGGCTGACCAGTGCGGTCGACAGGCCTGGAGTTGCAAGAGTTTGGCAGTTCGGTGCGCCAGGCAGCAGCGATGGAAGTGGCTAGTGACCTGACTGGGGTAATATCAAACGCCTGGGAAATGGGGGAAAGCATTTGGTGCGGGACTACACACATATACGCCTCCATCTTGGCAGGACTAGGAGGACCTCGTAAAGTCATGGTGGTGATGAATACTTCATGGCAAAAGCAGAAGGAAGCAAAATATGATGCCCCTTGAACCATAATACATTTTTTTTTTGTCCCAACTGGTTCACAGTGGGGGCACTGGAGAAAGAAAGCTCTCCTCTTTCTCAGTAACCGTGACTTCCAGCGAACGAAATTCATATTGGACGAGACGGCAGCCAGCTTCCTATTTCAGCGCCTCACCATAGCATATCCAGCGAGGTAATGCAAGTTTATTATCAACTAACATCACATTTCAGAGTAACTACAGGTATTCAACTGCATGTAATATGACTCTCATATTACTAGAAGTTACGTTGAATCTGTATTAAGCTGTATTTTCTTAAGATAAAAATAAAAGACGAGTAAGGGGAATGCCAGGAAAAGAAAATATTTCTGTCATTGGGAAAGAATTACGTTCCCTTATATCAATCTAGCTATCTATCTATACCAGGTGGCGTGAGGGGATCCGCTGCTCGCCTTCCCGCCCACAACCATCAGTTACCAGGCAGACCAACAGAGGAACACGAGGTCCACCAAGGTCGTCCTGCCGTTCCCCCGTACAATGGGAACAACAGGAGACCATCGCCCTCCCACAGACCTCAAAATATACAGCAATGTCTACGAACATATAACCATCTACAACGAAGTGAACAGTAATTTGTTTAATGGATTTAATCATCTAATAACTGGACAAAAAGCAAGGGTGATGCTACTCCCAAAACACACTTCAGGTGGTCATTATGGCAGGCTGAGAGTGTCGTAATAGCAGGCGACAGTGTGTTCACAGACCACACAAGAAAATCCATAGGACTCTTCAGTGTAAAGAGTAACATGAGCTTCGGAATTGTTCCATTTAGACTCCAGTCCCACTCCAATAAAACTAATAATATAAACGTGCTTCACAAGTAGATTTTATGAGGCTCACCCTCCTCTAGCAGCAATACAGACTCCTCGCTTTTGAAAGGCAAAGCATGCACAAACTACCATGTTTACATGACCTAAGATAAACGCAGCACGAGTTACAATTCACTGCATGACCGAGTCCATGCAACACCGTCTGGGCTACCGCACCTTCGGGCATACCCCATGTCTGCCCCGACAGACAATGACCTCTCCTACCAATCGCTCTCCTGAGCACCCAGGGACTCTCTCTAACCCCTCTCACCCCGGCCCTCAGGCGCACTCCAACTCCCATAATTCCATCCGCAGTCGTTTCCTGCAAATTTCCCCCCCCCCCTCCAAACTTACACTCAACCCATCCCAGCTCCCCTTCCCTGCTACACCCCGTTGCCTTACCTTTGTCCACATTAAACACCCTCCGGCCACGCACTATTCCCAACTTCTGTCACCACCTGCAGGAGTTTCTCTCTCTAGAGTATGCCACCACAACGGCGTCATCTGCAAACACGACTCATTCCCCCAAACCCCTAGCATTTACCTCCCTTCCCTGTATAGATAAAATAGCCAATGGCGAAATCACACACTTTTGACGCAGACCCCGCCATTATTCTGAACCATTCACCCTCCTCCCCTCCTACTCGCACTCATGCATCTAGCAGATACCTTTCCACATCACACATTCCATAAGGTACCTCTGTTAACCCCGTTATACGCTCTCTCCAGGTCTATAATTATCATAAATAAATCCCTCTCTTTATCTCAGTATTTCTCACTCAAACTTTACAAAGCAAAATCCTGGTCCACGTATCCTCTACCACTCCTGAAGTCACACATTGCTCCCAGACACAAGAAAGCTTTTTGCGAAGTCCTCTCATGAAGCAACAACCCCTTCCCCCTTCACCCCGAAGCCACAGGTCCGGAAACGTTTCGTGCGAACGTTTTTTTGGAGGAAAAAAAATTCTCCTCTGGTTTACGCCTGTCCCTATCACCCAGTCTTAAATCCGCTCTGTGTAGCAGCCATATTGTCAGGCGGTGGGAGATGTGTAAAATATATATATATATATATATATATATATATATATATATATATATATATATATATATATATATAATGGTAAAATATATTGTGTCAGACTCTGCTTCTGATATGAGAATATTTCATGAGCACTGGAAGTATAGATTTTCTTCAAAGTATTGCCCAAAGTCTAAATAACGACACACACACACACACACACACATATATATAAATATATTGCTCCGTAATATTTTCCGAAGCCCTCAAACGAATCCCAGTTCTCTATTCCATACTGAAATTCCAATTTTTTGTCTTAAATCATCCCTAGGAACTGTCCGCACGCTCCACGGCCCCAAAAGAGAGAGAACACCGGCTTCGAAATATATGACTGACTGTGGAACTCGACAAAAAAAAGGGAAAAAAATGTGCCATCGAGTATCGCAAAAGATTTTTTGGCCTCAAAAGGCTTCTATATATCTATATATATATGACTGCTGGGTCGTCACAGGATCAGATAGTGTGTACCACTGGTCAAACCCACTCACACAGTATTTACCGGCCTTCACTTCTGCCAAGAGCGAGATCAAACAAAGTATAGAGTTCCTTGCAACACAACGGAGAAAATGAGAAAGCAAGCACGATATACCCATTCTCTGGTACACAGCTAAACAAAAAGTTACGATACAAGATAAATATCTCCTAGTAAACTACTGTATAAAATACATATACAATATACATTTCTTGGTAAACAGTTATACTACAAAATATCTATGGAAATGAATATATCAAAGTAAACAATCGTAAGAAGTATATAAAAAAAATATCCTAGTCAACAACTGTAAACAATATCAAAGAATACAGATGTTTCTTTGTAAACAGTAAAAAAAAAATACATTTACAATATCAATGGCCTACATTGTAAAAGATATTATTCTATTTTTTAAGTGAATGAGGCGTATAGCAAGGGGGTTAGTTTTAGTCGTAAGTAAAAGGTCTACCAGTCCGTTCTAGTCGTATGTAAAAGGCCTAAGGATTAGTTATAGCCGTGCGTAAAATGGCGATGGATTCCCTCTAGTCGTGTGTAAAAGGCCCATTGGTTAGTTCTAGTCGTATGTAAAAGGCCTATGGATTAGTTATAGCCGTGCGTAAAAGGGCGATGGATTCCTTCTAGTCGTGTGTAAAAGGCCCATTGGTTAGTTCTAGTCGTACGTAAAAGGCCTAAGGGTTACCTGCAGTCGAAGGTAAATAGCCTATGGGCTTCTCTCGTCGCAAGCAAAAGTCCTGTGGGCTAGTTATAGTTGAAGGTTTTCATCAGCAAAGGCCAAGATACCTTACAATCCCTCTACCGTACTCCATCAAATGTAGTCATGTTATCTAAGCTACAGAAACCGAAAAAAGATATATATATATATATATATATATATATATATATATATATATATATAATCATACGAAATGGCTGTGTTTAAAAGCTTCATTTGGCCAGGTAACTCTCCGAGCCAACCAAGGGAGTGAGAGCAGACAGCTTTCTATGTCAGCGCCTCACTATAGCTATCCAGCGGGGATATACAGCCATACAGGCTTCATAACTACATCTGGACTGCAAGAACCAATACCTGGATCTCACGAGACCCCTCAATAAAATTCCTGCAATCGCCAGTGAAGTCGACACCAGCAACAATGAATTTACCAACTGATACTCCACTCAGTCTACACAGTAACCCGATGCCCACTGGAACTGAGTAAGGATTTGTGGTACTCACGAAGGAGCCCGATTCGCCTGTTACACCAGTCTCTTAAAAAGATCAGACGCAACTCGAGCCAATTTATCCAGTCGACAACGGTTGTTCCTCGTTAGTTATGTCCCGTCGTCTTCATCTCCTCTCCAGTAACAAACCCTGTTCGTTCTAGAGCCGAAAATTCCGCTCTGCATACTTCTGCTGACTTTTCCCTCCACTCCTCACTCAAATACTCTTGCTTTTTCTCGTACTGAACATACTTCCTCGACTAATTCAGACCTGTGCAGCATCTCGCACTAAGAAAGCAGTAACTTGGTAAAACTCAATGGTGAAGGAACCCAATTCCTCCTCCTGACTCTCTCTAAATATCACTCGTTTTTAACTGCTAGATTTCGGAACCCCTGCAGATCGCCCTAGCGATAACGCAAAAGATGATGAACGTGGCCACAATCATCCACCCTGTCCCAGAAGCCCTACAGACTTAAATGGACACCACAGAATCTTCCCAAAAGCGGCAAGTGATGCAGAGGGGATTTTACTAGCCCGTGTACGGAATACTGCTCGTATATCTTGGTTGGCTCTTCCCCTCAGCTCTCTGTAATCAGAATGGACACAAAAGTCTTCCGCATTTGGAATTCACCAACTCTAACCTCTCTTCACTCATCCCTTTTCCTTCCGCCACAAATATGCTGCAACCCTCGCCCTGTTCCACAGTTGATCATAAAGTGACCTCGTGCGTCCCAAGTGACCCGCTTCCCATCGATTGCGTGTTGGGGACCAACCACACGAGTCATGGCCGTTATGGTGCCACCTCCTCTCCTCCAGCAGCGAAGCTGTGGAATCTTTTGCCTCCTTTCGCCTTTCCCTTCTTCCTCAAACCTTTCCATTCTTCGGGAGTCAAGTCTACAGACATCTTAGGAACGCAAGTCATTCTCACCACCATCCGGCAACGCTTGTTTACCAATGGCGTCCTAGCTACGTCTCTACCTCCTGTGTCAACCGACTGTTCTAGTACGTCTTCTGTCTCGTTCTCCGTCTCATTCTTGTGTCTCATTGCACGAAATGCGACTCGAATGGGAAGCGAAGCCAAGGCGCTAATAGTCAGGAAGTCCAGACCAGTGCCGCAGCCAGGCTCCGGGGCAAACCAAGTGTGTGCGTCTGCGACAGAAGGTTGGCGTCACCACTTACCTCTGTGCCGTCATGCGGGTGAGGAGCGTAGCTACTTGCGGGCTGGTGACGGCCGCCAGGTGGCTCTCGCGGCTCACGCACCAGCTCTCGGCCTGGGACCAGCTGGCCTCCTCCTCCACCAGTAGGAAGCACCGGCCGTCTAGCCCCACCCAGCCCCAACCGCAGCTCCTGGACGCTTCGTCCGGGGCGGAGGCCTCCACCTGCACGCCCACGGCCTCCTGGCCACCACCACCGCCTCCTCGCACGCCCACCACGCTGCTCGGAGACGTGACGCTGTCTGTGGGGATGCAGAGGGAAGGACAGTTAGATAACTAACAACAGGCAATGTCGGTCTCAGATTCTTAGGCACACCAGAGCACACACCTGGCTCTTGGTCAGTCGACACCTGGCACTCATCACTCGACACCTGACACTCATCAGTCGACATACGACAATCAAACAGTCGACACCTGGCACTCAATCAGTCGACATCTGACACTCAGATCAGTCAACATATGACACTCTCATCAGTTGACATACGACACTCAAACCAGTCGACACCTGGCACTCAAGTTAGTCGACCCGTGGCACTCACCACTCGATATCTAACGATCAGTCGACACCTGGCACTCACAACTCGACATCTGACACTCAGTCACTTGACACCTGACACTCAATCAGTCGACATCTGACACTCACCACTCGACATATGACACTCAATCACTTGACACCTGACACTCAAATCAGTCGACACCTGACACTCACCACTCGACATACGACAATCACCTGACACCTGACACTCAAATCAGTCGACACCTGACACTCACCACTCGACATATGACACTCAGTCAATCGACCCCTGGCACTCAATCACTTGATACGTGACACTTAATCAGTCGACATCTGACACTCAATCAGTCGACACCTGACACTCCCACAAAGTCGACATCTGACACTCGTTTCAGTCGACACCTGACATTCAATCAGTCGACACTTAGCACTTAACACTCAACGTATGACAATCACTTGACACCTGACACTCAAACAGTCGACACCTGGCCCTCATCAGCCCACAACTGACACTCTCCCTCAATCGACACCTGACACTACACATTCGTCAGCAACCCCAGAATGGAACTAACACTCTAGAATGTCCTCATATTAAACAAATCCTAACTAAGCAACTTTTCCATATACATGTTACTACGCTATGAAAGAAATAAGACAGAAAATAGTCTTAGTAAACAACCGTAAGAAATATATACAAAAAATCTTTGTCAACGAGAGCAAACAATATCAAAGAATTCATAACACCAACAAAAAACACATACAAACAAACTTTTCTCTATTTAGTTAACAAAAAATTACACACGGGTTCTCTGCATCGGAATTTCTCCATACACATTTTAATGACCACAAATTAACGTTCATTTAGGAGTCATGATTATCCTGGGAGACCTTAAAATGATCCTTATTTTTTCTTTAAATACTTCAAATCATCATTTCTGTTGGAAAGGCTTATTATAAGCGCAAATTGCTCTTGCCATCTGACCAGTAGTTGCGACCCGTCAGCAAGTAATACACATACCCAGCGCTGTACACTTTATGTCAACAGAATTAAGTGAAAACTTTTCTACAGTACTTTTTTAAGTAAATGTACAAGAGTATAAACCCATATGGACGATTTTATATCCACTTAAAGAAAAAAAAACTTTTGACGCGTAAGGTTTAAATTTCCATACGACTGTATAGCCCGTTTTGGGTGTGTCTGTCTGTCTGTCTGTGTGCAGCAATACAAGAATGCAACGGAACTACACCAAGACCCCTAACTCCCCCCACCCCCCTTTTCACGAGGCCCTTTGACCTTGCAAGGCTGCGCCGCAATCAGCAGCAGGGGAAATGACGGACTCGTTCAGAAGTGAGGATTTTCGTTCAGAAGGAGACTGTACTTCCCGTCCACTGACGATGATCGGAGTCCGGTAACTCCCCTATAAATCCCATGACATATACGCGGATGTTCGGACACTTTCTTGTAACTCCCCATTTCCGGGGCCAAGTTAGGTGGCTATACAGGAGGGGAGGAAGTTGGTTGGCCCTGGCAGTCCATGGCATCTTTATGTCCTAAACTTGCCACATGTCGCCATTAAAAGTTCGGTCTGTGTCCTTCCGGGCCAAGCGCCACAGAGTTCTTGAGATGCCTCGTCCTCCGTGAAGTTGATATGGGGGTGGTTACTGCCGCCTTCCCTCTTTCTTTCCTTCTACGTAGCAGGAAAACGGTGTGTGTGTGTGTGTGTGTGTGTGTGTGTGTGTGTGTGTAAGGTAGGGAGAGAGAGATCTTACAAGCCTTGCCCTTCCTCAAACATCACACGTTTTCTTTACGCTTCTGTAAGCTTCCCACGTTCACATGTCAAGAAATTCAGTTTATTCCAACCATCCACCACTCTGACGCTACTAACGGTATTTCTTGACATATTTCCTAGCAGGGTTCTTGCTTAAATTCGTATCATTGCCCGTGGTTGTTCTTTCCTTCCTTGCATCTTAACTACATGTTATTGCATATGGGCGTTCTGAATGTGCAACTTAACTACATGTTATTGCCCGTGGTCTTTCAATCCTTGCATCTTAACTACGCGTTCTTGCCCATTGTCGCTCTGTCTGTGCATCTTAACTACATGCTAACGCCCATGGCCGTTCTGTCTTTGCATTATCTCGGCAGCTGTTCACTAATGACGCCACGAAACTGGTTTACAAGCTTAATGGCAGTGATCAAATCACCCCTTGCCCCTCTCTCTTCCACTGTAGACAGACTCGTGGCCACAAACCTCTCAATGTATAACTCAGCTGACTCCATTCTCGCGCCCATCTTTGCTGCCTTCCTCTGGACCTTCTCTATTAGCTCTTTGTGCTCTGAAGTGACAAAACGAGAGAAGGATATTCAAGTTTAGACGTACCGTAGGATGCGATCCGCCTGCTGAATATTTCCTTATCCATATACTCGAACGCGATCCTAATACCTTATACCTAATACTCTTCCCTCCTCCACCCAGTGCAAGGCTTCTTTACCTCACATTCGATCGCTTGAAGTCCGAAGCTTCATCTTTCGTTACAGTTCCAGCTGTATTTGTTTACGTAGGTTCCTGTGTGTGTGTGTGTGTGTGTGATTACTATTTGCGCGTTACGGGAATAAAGCTTTACACTCGTGTTGCCTCGTCTCTCAACCTCTTGTATTTATGAGCCATATATATACTCTTAAGTGTTTATACATACACACACACACACACACCACAGCCGGGTGTGTGTGTGTGTGTGTGTGTGTGTGTTAAAGACCAACCCCCACACCCCCCCTAATCTCGCAGTAATGCCATCGTTAGTTTTTCCAAAAAACTCCAGTAATGCCCGAGGGTTATCGCTCCAGATGCATTAAGTCCCGAGTATTCCGAAACAGGGGGACGAGGGGACGACTGCCACTGCTCGTTGCATTAGTTATTCATGGTAATACCCTGGTCTCTACAGGAGGTTCCTCTCCACAATACAATACCCACCCCTCCTACAGTAGGTTCCTCTCCACAATACATTACCCACCCCTCCTACAGCAGGTTCTACTCCACAATACAATACCCACCCCTCCTACAGCAGGTTCCTCTCCATAATACAATACCCAACCCACCAACAGCAGGTTCCTCTCCACAATACAATACCCAACCCACCAACAGCATGTTCCTCTCCACAATACAATACCCAACCCTCCTACAGCAGGTTCCTCTCCACAATACAATATCCAACCCTCCTACAGCTGGTTCCACTCCACAATACAATACCC
>JAYMFT010157439.1:0-12495 GCA_038088735.1 Panulirus argus | reverse complement strand
TACACTCTCGTCAAATAAGTTCCCACTCTAACGGAATCCTCATTTCCCTGCTACTGGAAGTAGCGCAGCCTTGGGCACCTGGAAGAAGCCTCCATCCGGGACTTGAAGCAGCGCCTGATTACGACGGCAGTAGCAATGAAGTCCGTCGGGTCCATCGTTAACGTACGTCTATCCTTTCTTTTTTTGAAACTTTTCCCCAATAGACTCGAGCTCCAACATTCTTTTTTTTTTCTTTTTTTAACATTCCGAATCTTCCTCGCAGCTCAGTGTCGTGTTACCTGTGTCGCGTCCAGTGCCGAAGGCGGAGCAGACGCGTGAACGGCAACCGCGCGAAAGGATGGCTGCAGGAGGCGCTGAAGGAGGCGGCGGCTGCTGGCGCACCGCTTCGGTCGCGGTGTTCCTGGTGGTGATGACGACGGTGGTCGTTGGCCAAGAGTACAATGTGCTGCCCACCGACGTCCCCATAGGCATGATAGCCAGACTTACCGGCAATGAAGGTAAGGTTGGAAGTCGCAAAAATAAAAAAACACTCACAAGTATCGTCGTAAGGGCTCACTGGATGCCTACCTTTACTCCTAGAATCACCCAGCCTATCTGTGTTTTGTCGAGCTTGCGAAACCGCCCTAGTCCTAGGCTATGGAAAGACCATTTGGTGATATGCAAATGACAATCACCAGTGGACGCGTATTTTCATAAGAGAAGGAAACGGAATCTGCATCGTAACATCATTCGATTGTGACATCAGTCAAAAGGAAATCGTACCTGGACAATCACCAGCTGAAATCGGCTGAGTGAGTTTAATCTCCCTCGAGATTGCTTGGTTTCGTTAGGCTGCTTACAAAATGACCTCCTCCTAGGCTATGTCGATCCCATATCAGTACCCAAATTGCTCGGAACGTGTCAGTCAGGCACTAGGGGATAGAATCGAATTCACCCACGTTTGTACAGACTTGCCTTTCATTCTAACCCCCGCCTCACTTAAATGCACGCTGGAAGTGTGATCACTTCTCTTAATCAAAAAATCTGTCTACCACTATCCCACCACACTTTTTCTGTGTTTTGGGGATTTTCTGGAGATTAACAATTTCCTCTTCACCGCTAAATTGGATTTGCAATCCTTCACGTTTGGAATATTGAGACTGAAATCCTGTACATGACTTTGTGGTTTGTACCTCTGCCTTCCCTGACACTAGGGCGCAGCACGGGTCTTATAATGTGTCAGTTGGTCCTTGCATATCTCTTAATCCTGTACCACTCCATACCCTGCTATTCATCCTCTCTCTCTCTCTCTCCCTCTCTGTGCCATCGTTCTCCCTATCCTCCTCACACCCTCACTCGCCCCGACCCAATTACTTCACTCATCGACATCCAGACCAGATCTGATTCCCAATGGCTATTTTCCCCACCAAATGGCGCGCGAAGACATTCCCTCCTACTGGGTGTGTTCCACCCCCGAAATCTGCGGGTGGAACGACCCCCTGTGTCGGAGTAATGCTTCAGCCTCGTCTCCTTTGCTACACATCCTTGTATACTTTGACTGTGTATAACCCGCCCACAACTTCGTGTACAGCATTCTGTCGATATCCCCACCGTCCTGGGTGTCAAAGACCCTGCCACTTTTAAGGCCTCCCTCTCCAAACCTTTGCCTCAAGCGGTAACTTAGAGACGGCACTGTGGTCCCCCTCAACTGCCTCGTCTTTATAAGCAACGTGGGGTTCGACCTACAACCTCCATCGCCTCCATGGGCGGGTGGTGCGTTTGGCATTTCCTCCTCCTTGAAGTGCACAACACCCTTCTGGAATCGTTATCGCTGCACCTGGTCAATGTCATGGCTATGCGCTAGTTCTAAGGTATCCCAAAACCGTTGCGACAAGCCCGAGGCAACACGGTCCAAAGATCTCGATAGCAACACCAAAGTATATTCTGCATTAGGCCACGCCTCAACTCCTCGACCAATCGCATCATCCGGAAGTCTGAGAGACCCGTATTGGCCTTAACCTTCCCAGACGCTATACCACACCCGTCCCACGTCGAACGCGCGCGCGTCTTGCCGTCGCATTTGGACCCACCACGCGCGTGGTCCTCATGGCATTGCCCCTCAGTCCAAATTCCACCTTCTGCGTGGACACCGACTCCCCGCACACTTTACACGCTGACAGCTCTCCCACTTCACTGAGGCTGCTCCCCAGCGGACTCCCAGCACCGCCCAAGGACTCCTTTCCACAAGAGTAATGGAAGAGGAACTCGCCCCGTCTCAGCTAAACGTAAACAGGAGTGAGAGGTTCTGTATTTTGAAGGATGAGTGATGACCGCTTTTCCATAAACCTTTATAATTCATTATCATGCACAACGTTTCGCCCACGCATTAGCTACATCTTTAAGTGAAGGTTAAGCGCAAGTGACACAAGTTAAGACGCTAAATCTACAGTCTACCTTTCATGGAGGAGGGGCTTTAAACTGTTGTATCAACCACAGGAGGTAGTTTACTGGTTGTATGTTACAGGGAGAGAGTTTTGCACTCGTGCTGCCCCGTATTTATGTGTGTGCCTGTTACTGTATGATAGTAATGATAATGATAATGGCAATAATTATGATAATGATGATAATAGATGTGAGTGTGTGTTTGTTTATCTATAAGTCTGAACAACGCAGAGATTAGATATGAAAATTGACAAATCAGAATGATCTTTCTGTTTTTTCCTCTACTGTTCTCACTGAAATATACTTCTGCTTCATCAGACGATGGGTACGGTGAGGAGGTAACGCATACCACACCAAAGGGTACCATAACTGGCCTCAGGGAGTCGACAGTTGGTACCCGCCCCGCCAACTCTCACTTTTATTCCTTCAGGTGAGGAGTCATACCTACCCACACTCATCTTCCATATCCCCTCACTCATCACTGCTCACATTCACGTCTCTCCTCACAGTTATCTCATCTAACTGTCGTTGTTCTACCGGTTCGAAATTCTCGATAAATGTGTCATATTTTGGTATTTTTTTGTCATCACAATTTCATCACGAAACGAGTACTCTGAATTAGTCTGGGGTATTTCATATATCATGAGGTGATCAGTACCACCTTCCTGAGCCTTTCTGTGGGTAACGGTAGACTCAAACTCTGCAGGGCAAAGCCATCTGACATAAACGCTGTGGCGAAAGACGTTTGCGTGCACCAGAGCTCAACAACTTCTGCTCTCTCTCCTCTTCCTCCCTCCTCAGTTCTTGTAGCTATTGTCTCATCATACGTTCATTACGTAACATTTATTTCTAGGACACGATCACCCTTCTCTCCCCAGGGGGATCCCCTACGCCGAACCACCAGTTGGGCCCTTACGTTGGGCTGAGCCAGTGGACCAGGTCGGGTCGTGGGCAGGGGGACAACTGAACGCCACCAGCTACAACCACTTCTGCCCTCAGTACGACAACGGGGCGGGGAGAAGCGTAGGCAACGAGGACTGTCTTTACCTCAACGTTTTCACTCCTTATTTGCCGGGTGGGTACAGCCGTATACCTGCGTATCATCCCAGCTTGACTGATGAGTCTATACTGAAGGCCTTCCCTGTTTAATCGAGTCGTTGTCCCTGCTTTCTTTTCTTTTTTTTTTTCCCCTTCCTCCTCGGCGAGTCTTTAAATGCTACAGTTCTGCATACTTGACTGGTGAGGATATCTTATATATTGTACCTATTACTTGTTTCGGAAGGTCTTCACTCATATACACTCTGTCTGTATGACGGTTTAGTAATTGTCCAGCCCCTCTCTGTTTGCCTAGATTTTCACCTGTTAAATCCTTGAAAAGAGTCCCTATGATGTTTTTTTTGTGTGGACAAGATTATATATATGCCTTATAGGAACTCTAAGGCCCTAACAGTGTAAGGAGATCGTTATATGTTGTCTCTTCTTGCGTTAGGTTCAGAAGAGTCGAGGACCAGGCCTGGCCCACTACCCGTGTTCGTGTTTATCCACGGTGGGGGTTACCTGCGTGGGGCGTCCTCCTCCCACGGAGCTAACCGCCTCCTGGCTTATGATGTCGTTCTCATCACCCTCAACTATCGTCTCGGGGCGCTGGGTGAGTCCCCATGCAGACTTGACTGCATCGTCCCACCAGTAGCAACGATAGATAACATGCAAGATGAGGTATAAAATAATTTGCTGCTATGGAGAGAGACATTGAGAGAAGGTATGAAAAAAAGGTGATTTTTTTTTATTCCTACGTTCGATTTCACAGGTTTCCTGGCGACGCAAGACGAGACTTTGCCCGGTAATTATGGCGTGCTGGACCAGGTCTCGGCCCTCCGGTGGGTGCGTGCCAACGCAGCCCACTTCGGAGGAGACCCTGCTCGAGTCACCATCGGCGGATTCTCAGCTGGGTCCTCTTCAGTCCACCTGCACATGGTGTCTCCGCTCTCACGAGGTCAGCTGGCTGGCGTCTTTTTCCCGTCTAGACGGAACACATAATGCCATTTACCGTTGCGAGAAATATGGTCACACCAGCAGATTCACGCGTAATGTACGCTGGAGCGAGAGCAGTAGCACAACCAGACTCAGTAGGAGTCAAGTCAGATATAGTGTTAAGGCTGGAGATACGATTCTATTATGGAATCGAGTTCCTTTCGTGGGTACGGGCTTCATTCAGTAAGCTGTCACGTGAACCTGTTTAAGTTATCTCTGTTTTCAACAGGACTGTTCCACCAGGCCATCATGATGAGCGGCACGGCTCATTGTCCGTGGGCCGTGCAGAACGGACTTAAGAATTACTCCCAAATCCTGGCCGAGAATCTAGGCTGTCCAGTCTCCCCGTCCTCTGCTATGAAGTCCTGCCTGATGGACATCCCCACTGACGAGTTCGTCTCGGCCCAGGGCGCCATGCACGTGAGTTCCTGTCGTTCTCTCACACATGCTTAGCGTGGGATTATGACCACTGCAACCATCACTGTCCCAACAGATTTCACGTTTAATGTTCCCGAGATTTTGAGAGACGAAACTTCCCCTCGTCCCCCAGCGACAAAGTGTTGAGGAAACTATCTGTGTTTCTTATGTTTTCTGAGCGGACAGGCGTTCGTGTCGGGGTGGTTAAGTAAGACCAGCTGTTGTAATTACAGAGATACGAGTTCTGGCCGCTACCTTTCAAAGTTGCAGTGGACGGCGGACTGAGAGCATCTCCCCTGCTGCCGGCACCCGTCGGGGACCTCCAACCCGCCCGCGTTCCAGTCTTGATAGGCTCGGTCCCCGATGAAGGTCTTCTCTTCTCTGGACGTACGTTTTGAGGTTAATGATGTTGGTTGAGATCCCATCAAGACCCCGAGAGTTGACTTGTGGACCCAGTTATATGCGGTACTAGATTTATCCGTTGATGTAAGATGGGCTGAGGAATTTGTGTTGATGTTATGCCATGTTAGATCTAGTATTCGTGAATATAAATTCTTCCCATGAACCCCCCAAGAACTGTAGAAATACTGATACTTGTGCTGTATTAAGTTAACGCTGAGATTGCTTAGAGGTAAGATAGACTTAAAGTTTTTCGTAGTGAATGCTGTCATTATCTTCCTTCTGTTGAGGTAATGTTGGTAATACATTACAGGAAATTTGTGGAGGCTTCACACTTTGCAAGTGTGGAGTTGAAGCCTAGAATGTGTAAAATAAATGCTTTTTGGGTTAATCCCAACAACACTAATAGTTGCTGAGGAAAATCTGAGACAATTAAACCGTCTCTAGGTTCATGTTAACCTAAATCTCTATCGATCTCAGCAGCTTCTTGCAATCTGAGTCTTGAAATACGCAAAACCGACGTAATACAGTCTCCCCTAGTCAACAGTCTGGAAGCCACATTCCATCAGACCTCTCACACCGTGAAGAGCACGGAAGTATACACCTTCGTCGTGAGTCCCCCAGAGTATAAAAGAGCGATATGTCGTTGAGGTCCTTCGTTCGTGTCTTCCAGTTGTCGTCTTAATGGCGAAGGAGCCGAGAAACGCAAGCTCACTCTACCAGGAAGCTGTGCCCTACGTCTTCAGCATTTGGCCCGATGTGGACTCCGAGCTGGTGATGAAACGTTTGGCCGAGGCCTTCTACTTTACCGACCAAGCCAAGACTTCTCTCGACGCTTTCCTGGAACAGATCACAGAGGTGGGTAAGAACACACACCAACACATTCCTGGAAATGTTTGTTCAGCATTAACTTCTCCCCACGTTGGGACTATACATGCGGATTGCTATGGACATGTGTATACTAAAACAAGAGAACGATTAATCAGTGAAGATACGAAGGTAATTCTGGAATAGATGCACTGATACATATTATCATTTTTCTTTGTTTCCAGTCCTTGACAGACTACATGTTCACCATGTGTGTGTGGGACACAGCGGATTCCCTAGCCAAGATTGGGCTTCCCGTTTATTCGTAAGTTGCTCGTTACTGTGCTGAAATGTGATATTTCATGGTAGGACATGGGCGCATGAAATACGTTAATGCAGAGTGAGTGCTACGCTTGGAAATACACAGGGATATGACACGTATGGGCCGGGGCGAGGACTAGGCTAGGACATGTCAGGTGTGTGTGTGTGTGTGGGTGGGTGGGTGTGTCTGTATTGTTTGTCATGTTCTTTTCCTCATAGAAGTGCAAACAGAAGAATATTATTCACTCTTGTGCTCATATATATATGTCCCTCTTTTAAGATATGACTACCATTAAAGATAGGTTTACTGTAAGACACCTACACTGCCTAAGTAATAAATCTTAGTCCATACGACCAATCACTGACCTGTGTAAACAAAGACTGAAATTTGAAGTGATTTCTTTTTAACTTTTTCCGTAAGTGGAGTGAAGGTGATTTTGGTAAGGGTTTTCCTATCAAAGTGAACGTGATGGCTAAGTGATCGTTCAGATAAAGACATACCGCATTCTCTTGCGAACGTTTGGTGTCTTTAGCCTCAGACATTCTAGAGAGGAGGTTTCCACAGCTGATCGCCACCACCACAACTCATCCCACTACCCTTAGGTACTTGTATAGCCACCGCGAGGCTGACACGCCCACGTGGGCAACGCCCATCTACAAGCGCCTGCAGCAGCTGGGTGTGAGAAGTCCGCTACTGACGGAGGGCATCTCTCACGGGGACGACTTGGTTCTTCTCTTCCACTTCCAGCACGCGCCTGGAATGCTATCCCCGGGAGACCAAATGGTGTCAGACCTCCTCACCTCCTTGTGGACTAACTTTATTGCTACGGGGTGAGTTTCTTTTTGCCACATACGTAAGATTTGTTAATATACTTTCTCCTCATTAGCAGATTTTGGATGAAAAGAGAAAAGGAGCGTGTCTTTTTTGGTACGTTTTACCCGAAATTGCATTCGTTTAACTATCAGAATTTGACGTCGATTTGCGATCAAGAATGAGTGACTGACCAACTGTCCAAATATGATTAGATTACTTTATTGCGATGTGCAGAGAGCAGCAAAATAAGACAGCAGTCACTGACTGCTGTCACCTGAGATTTCCTAGTGTCAATTAGTTAACGTAGTTGTCACAGGAGTAAACGGACACGGTATGCGCAGATCGTTACACAAATGAGGCCATGATGAGTTTGCATACGTATATCATAATTCATATTGTATGTTGTAGTGTCCAGTCTTGAAATATAATGAAATACTTAGTGGGAAAAATATATATTAGCGTACCATCCACCTCTGCTTGATGTTAATGGCTGAGGTGATCACGACACGAACATATACTCATTATGTTGTGTGTCTGTGTGTCTGTGTGTGTTTTATTCTCATTCTTCAGGAAGCCTCAAAGTTCAGAAGGCTCCATGGCAGAGCTACCTCGCTGGACGCCAGTGGAAGCTGGCAAACCTGTTGGTTACTTCAACATATCCCTCAGTCCGTCCATGGTCTACAGGTCATTCAAAATGAAGGTAAACTCATAAAAGAACAGGTTTACCTTGATATGTGTGTGTATATATATATATATAAGGCATTTTCTTACACTATATTTTCCCCATCAGTGTTTGCAATCATTGTTCTAATGATTTTGCCTTTGCCCAGAACAAGAACGATTGCAAAACATCTGAATTATTTTGTCTTTTTCAGTAATACTTAAAAAGATTCTGTCTCTCAAGGTAATATAATTCAGAAAATTAAAAAAGAAAAAAGACAGTTCATCATTGATATACCCATTATCAATTCTCCCTGCTTAACCAACGAAGTATCTGTGGTTTAACTGACGACTGATATGATCTCTGTAGTGACGATTGCTATTTCTTCTCAACAAGGAGAGGAACTTCTGGGAGAAGGTGTTACCGAATGCATCGAGACTGCCCACCTCACCGTTCACGCACACCAGAGTGGAGGCTTTCGACTGCGCGTAATGTGTGACAAACCACAAAGGAGAAAGACCTCTCTCTCTCCCTCTCTCTCTCTCTCTCTCTCTCTCTCTCTCTCTCTCTCTCCCTCCCTCTCTCCCTCCTGGGACATTGCGTGTGTCCGTCTCCCTTAATACATTAATCAGCTTGTACTCCGTAAATATACAGGTGGAGGTCGAATGATCATGGTGCAAAATCATGAATATTACGTATGAAAAAGAGGGAAGAAGTGATTCAGTAGATTGCTATCTATGTCTGCTCTAGGAAAACCTAATGTACAATTCAACTTTAGCGCAACGCGAATTAGTTTAAGGTCAATGGCTGTGTAATAGCTATAGTTTTAACTCATATATGTGTTATTTTATACGTGATCGTTAGTGCAAGTAGCATATAGATTTCTTTTCAAAACAGTAGCATATGTTATTAGAATTATGTACTGAGTATTGTTTTCTCTAAGTCCGTAAGGAAGAGCATTTTTTCCCTGCCAGTATATTGATACTTGAGTGGAAGTTGGTAAAACGGAGTGAATTTATAGAAATAAATATTTTGGAAGTTAAAGTGATGAGTGAACAGTTGCTTTGGGTAGAACAGAGAAAAATGATAATGGGAAAGAAGGAGCGATAAGAGACAATAAGAAATTCGAATGATAAAGTTCATATATATGGAGTAAGATTCTATATAACACTGTCCAGAAAAGCATACCTGATAGTGAGGATAAAGTAGGTACAGAAGAATTGACAGAAAGGGCAAAAGAGGCTAGGAACTGGGAGTCTCCTTTTGTTTAAGATGAAGGAAAAATATATACATATAAAGCTTCTAAGGTCGTAAATTTTCAAGGAATTTTGAAAGGGAATGGGGAAAAAATTTAACCAACAAAAAAGATATGTGAAAGTATCTTTCTTTCTGAGGGATAGACATGGCCTTTTCTTTATTGGAGGTGAAAGACTGGAGGAGCAAATGATGGAGAAGGAAGCCAAGTGTCCCCTCCCCCCTCCATCATTGCTGGGGATGTAGTGTCCCCTCCCCCCCTCCATCATTGCTGGGGATGTTTAGAGCTTTTGAGAATGCCTCTAAAAACTGTGACTCATAAAGTGTGAGCTTAGTAGAGAAGCAAAAAGAAAAAACAAAAAAAAAAAACGCTACACTAATTCTAATTAATTACCACGGGAATTTGGCTAATGAAATACCTAAGTTACGACGACAGGAAAGTGACGTCAGACTAATTACAAAAGTAGTGAAGATAAAAAAAAAAAGTTTGCAGGGAAAAAAGTACAGTAGTTTACTGTGTTAGAAAATGAAACACAAAATAATTACGTAATTCTTAAGTACCACTGAATCAAAGGTTCATTTCACCTTGAAACTATAAATGCACTAAGATAATCCATCATCTTCCCCAAGATATAATTACATAGGATTCGAGTTACATTTACGATACCTGTTCATTCAAGAGCGTCCTCTCAGTCCTGTAATCACTGAAACACTAAGATTACAAAATTGTCATCATAATGCTTTGTTGTATTATAGATTCTTATTACAGATGTATGCTGTCCGTGTGTTCGTTCATATGCACATTCTGTCTGTTGGAATCGCATCACAGAAAATCCATAGTGAAGATGTTCGCATTATATGTTACGGATGCGCAGTACAAATACTGAAAATATAGGTAGGATAGCTGGCCTGTGATTTTTTTTCAATACGCCATGTGCAGCTAGGATAGGATAGTTGGCTTGTGATTATTATTATAGTAGTTTGCTTTTTGTAAGTTCGGTTAGATATAAAGAGATTATACAAACAAGAAAAGAATATACATGTGTATGACTATCCTCTACGGTAAACAAGATCATTTGAAAAAGATGAAAAAGAAAAACGATTGTCAGAGTCGAAGGTGATCCATCCTCTCTCTTCATCTGTCTTAATCCTTCCTTTGTCTTACTGCAGCGTAAAACAACAGTACGTCTAAGACAATTATCGGTGTTCGGTGAGACATAGTTATCAATCCAATTATCTTCATCTTTTTTTATACTTCCGTGAACCGTAATGTGCTAGATTTCCTTCTGCCTCTTGAGCCTCCCGTCGTACAAGAATGACTCTTATGTGACTCCAGCGTCCTCCTTCTTCACCCTGAACTCACGAGGCATCAATCAGCTAATATGAACATCGCCAACACCGCGTTCGAGATTCACCTTCGTTAGCAGATCTAGAAGTAAAAAAATATTATGTACAAAATCCTCCTTTTTTGATCTGTAGTAGATCATTAGTTCCACAGTGTTTCCCAGTAGTTGGAAAACTCGAAGCTTTTATCTCAAGAGTTAAAAACCTATTCTCTATGTTCAAAGGGTAATATAGAGATAGCTGGGGAGTCCATCCCTCGCACCAGTGACTGCATATAATCACGGGTGTTCGACACTGCAGTGCAGTGATAGTCAAAGACTCGAGTTCTCATTTCTTTTCCCAACTCTTTAGATGTCACTGCAGAAGCACTGAGTATCCACTAACTAGAGAGAATTTTGTGTGATCATTTCTGGATGCACTAGTCATGAAATCGACGACATTTTGGTATCATTTGCATACTGCCAACTGAAGCCCGATCATCACAGGAAAAATAGCGAGTTAATTCAATGCAAAATATTCGACGAGTAAAAAACTGGGGGACTGTATTTCACACTGAACTTGACTCGACCTTGAGAAACATATCTTTTTTTTTTTCTAATCATCGTTTCACTGCATCATAATCCATGGTGAGAATTATTGTGGTAGAAATGGGTATTATCTCTCTTTCTCTCTCTCTCTCTCTCTCTCTCTTTCTTTCTGTCTGGCACGTTACTGCAACTCACGCCAGCCGCGCTAAACGACACATCGCGATTATGCCTTAGTGAAAACGACATATCTCTTTCTTTTTCTCTCTCTCTCTCTCTCGACGCCACTCCCTCACAAACGTGCCTCTTATTTCTAAGCTCCACTTCCTCACGTCGATTGACGTGTTTGGCGACATCAGCTGCACATAAACACCGCTGGCAAGAGATCTCATTACTTCGGCTGTACGTGAATTTGAGACTATGTAACAGCCGAATGCAGATGTCTCAGAGTTTTGGGAAAAGCAGCAATAAACCCGAGAGAGATGTCTCCCTGATTGGGAGTCACGCGTCTCTTACCTTAACAGATAACAGTGCTTACCGTATCATCACTTTTTTTTTTGCCAGATACAAAAGCTGGGCCAGCGAGATATTTTTGCCTGCTCAGCTTTGAGCGGATGAGAGTGAAACCCAGCCTCTCAATGCCTCGCCCACACACACACACACACACACACATATTAATTAATCAGTGGCCAATATGACCCACCAATCATGCAATTCCTGAACTGTGTATTTTCAACTGAATAGCTGCATGAATTTGATAATCTGTTCTTTATCTATTTATCAATTTATCTATCTACACACACACACACACACACACACTTTTCCTTACCTTTTCCTCCCTCTTCTTGTTCCTCTCCTATTCTTCTTCTTCCTCCTCCTCCTCCTCCTCCTTCTTGCTCCTCTCCTATTCTTCTTCTTCTTCTTCCTCCTCCTCCTCCTCCTTCTTGCTCCTCTCCTATTCTTCTTCTTCTTCCTCCTCCTCCTCCTCCTCCTCTTCTTCTTCGTCTTCCTCCTTCTCCTATTCTTCTTCTTCTTCTTCCTCCACACAGCTGCCTCACCTCACCTCAACTAGCGTCCAACCGCACCACACTCTCGCCCGTCAGGTAGGTATTCACGGTTCGACCCTGGTGTGGTGAATTAGTTAAGGGAAGCAGCCTCGTGTCTCGTGGCTGGACGCCGCCCTTGTCCACCACACATGTCGACATGACCACGATAAATCAGCCGGATATCGCGTGGGAGAGATGAATACATCGGCCGTGTTCAGTACTCGTGACACGGTCGGTAGACATTGTTAATTACAGTTGTTGGCGGGTGAATAATTTGTTTTGGGTTATTTTGTTAAATCATTTTCGATTTGCAAGTCGATGATCTGCAAAACAAACAAATCAATTTTGACGTAGATAATTGATGTGATTGATATATTGAACAGAGTGGATATGATTGATAGAGTTTTGCCTTAGGGAGTGAGTGATACACACACACACACACACATATACACATAA
>JAYMFT010157428.1:0-12495 GCA_038088735.1 Panulirus argus | reverse complement strand
ACACACACACACACACACACACACACATATATATATATATATATATATATATATATATATATATATATATATATGAGTGGGAAAGAGGTGGTGAAAGTCTGTGCTAGGAAAAAAAGCTTGTGTAGAGAGATTCCCAGAGATATTGAGTGAAAAATGGTACTGGGTGTAAGTGAATTAAAAAAATAGGGGGAGTGGGTGAGGAGTGGAAGGTATTCAGGGAAGCAGCGCTCACGCGTGCAGGTGGTGTTTGGCATGCGGAAGATGGGAGGTGGGAGTTTGAGCAAAGGTAGTGTTGGATAAGGAAGTTAAGTTGCTAGCGAGAGAAATAAAAGACAGATGTATTGGTGGTACTGGCATGTAGAAATCAATCAGGGCTCCGCAGGTGTTTGTGGACATGATTCTTAAGGTAAAGAGAAGGAAGAAAATTCCATAGCTCACCTGTTTAAGGGGAGAAGGATGTTATCATAACGTTCAGTCCTCGAGTGTCTGGTCTTCACACAGACATTGAGGGAAGCAGCATCCAGACGCTTGCCTCGTGTCCAAGCCTTGATGGCGATGATACACAGACAGTTCGTGAGAATAGCAACAAAAATAATACCTGGTAATAAGAAGGAGAGAGCAGCAACATCGAGACGTACGGAAAGGATTGGTTGAGGAGAGGTGATGCCAGAGGGTTAAGGAAACGTAAAGCTTTAGATTCCATACTAGTTAATAAAGAAGTGGAAGAAGAGCCACCCCAGATATGTGAGCACTTCTCCGTAGTAACTGGGGCCATAAAAACCCTGTATATATGAAATAGCTGCTCCTAAGATATAAATGACAACAACTGTGACGTTATGTAGTTTCCAAGATAGCGTGGAAGACATGTTTCTGCCCAACGCGTTTATACTATCGCTGAGCCGGATTGGGGTGTTTTGACATTGAACAGAAGGAACGAATGATCATTGAACAGAGATGGAGGGAGAAATGACGTTTTAGTACTATTTAGTTTGACGAGGTTACTGCTTCCCCATTCTGAGATGCTGCACAGGTTCTAAATGAGAGAGGAAGTGTGTTCAGTGCGAGAAAGAGAACGAGTATTAGAAGAAGAGGAGGGAAAGTGAGCTGAAACATGAGATTATAAGAGTGAATAAGGTTTGAGGTAAGAAAGAGAAGATTGTTTACAGAAAGATGAGAAAGAGAGTAGGCGATAGGACAGAACCCTTAGGAACACCACTGCTGATAGGATATGAAGGGAAGTCGCTCCATCTACGGCGACTGCAATGTAACGATCAGAGAGGAAACTGTTCATTAGAGAATTGAGAGAAGCAGAAAAAGAAAAGGTGGGGAGCTTAGACGGCAAAGACTTATGTCACACCCTGTCAAATGCTTTGGAGATGTCGAGGGCCACAACAAACGTTCACCGAAATCCCTGAGAGAGGAGGACCAGAGGTGAGTCCCATAGGATAGAAGATCACCAATAGACCTATTACTGCGAAATGCATAGTGATGATAAGAAAGATGAGAATGAGTCTCTGTTTGAGAAAATGAGAGCTGAGGAGAGTTTCAAAGACTTTTAAGATAGGAGAAGTGAGAGGAACGGGGTGATAATTGGAAGGGTTCGAGCGGTCTCCCAATCTGAGGGATGGAGTCTCTGCACTAGCTGAGTGCAGATAGTGTGTGCCCGTGTTATATCATACTGTGTACATCTCTTTTAGAGTTCCAGTGAGTGATACTCTCTTTGCATTCAAATGGCTGAAAAATCTCTATAGGAATACTGACCAAGGAGGAAACTCCAGAGTTGGTGAATCTTTATGCATAACATATATGGTCTTCACATGATGAATGACTCTTTGGTTTCCTGGTTTCATCTTAGAGTATTTCGTATGTATTTTCTTTCTTCTAGTTTACCCCAGAGACTGAGTCCTAAAAAGAAAAATACTTTTGACTATAGATATAAGATTAGGTGTAAGAAGCGACCAACCTACCTCAGTGAGAAGGTAAGTCTTGACTCTGCTAACGACTTCTCTCTTGTACCACAAAAGTACGCCATTTCTCATTTCATTTCGCAATATTCATCCAGCAGTATAATGTACTTCAGTATGATTAACAAGGTTGGTTGGTTGGTCCGTTGTTTTAGGGTTCAGGCTCATCAATTGCCATGGTCATTATAGCTGTCAAAATCTGGCTACAACACATAGTCGGAAAAGTTTAACACCTAAAGATGTTTAGCATAACTTTAAGGCCACATACACTTTCACTATGCACTTGTAGCCTATGAACAAAGTGCCAAACAATCGAAATATAGAGTTTTGTTACCCCAGTAAAACGTTTTCTATATATCCTTTTTGTATTGAGAAAACGCATAATTTTACGACTTACTTATATAAATAGTACAAGAAAAAGTCTTGTTTATCATTTTCTGTTGAAAACCAGTTATTCTACGCAATTGTTGCAAATAGAATTAAATAAAATTAACGTTCTTTGCATTAAATAGAAACTGTTAAATTCATGGAATGGACGAACGGTTCTGTGTAAGAGTTCTGTTGAAGAGAATAACGAATATGTATTTCGGATCTTAACTCAGTCTTTCTGGTGATCAAAAGCACTTGTTATGAGAAATTTTGCTGTAATCATTGTCGTTGTTGTTTATGTTAAGGATGATGTTACTTGCATTTTGCTTTTTTACTGGTGCTGATGTTGCTACTGCTGCTTGAGGTGCTGTTGCTATGGCTATTATTTGTGTTATTAGTAGTGCTGTGGTTACGGATATTGTTATTGCTATTACTACTGCTACTGTTCATAATGATGCTATTGATTTTCTTGTTTTTAGTTTCATAGCTGTTACTTCTGTTTTAGTTACAGTTGTTTCTCTTGTCGTTGCGGTTCTTTCCGTATTTGCTCGTTTCTAGCATTCATGAGAAGGCATTTGCTGATGCCGTCATTATTGATATTGTTGAGTATGCTTTTGCTTTTTTTTTTTCTAGTTTTGCTCGTAAATTTACGATGACTTATGTCAACACTGCTTTATTGTTGTCGCTGCTGCTGATGATGTTGTTGTAGATGTTGCCGTCAGTTGTTGTTCTTGGTATATAATATTGCTGCCACTGTCATGGCTGGTGGGTTGGCTGCTTACTTGGGTTTTTGGTCTGTCAACTTTCGGGGTCATTTACGCCGTCAACATCAAGTTATCACCACCAACTGAAAAATCTTGAACACCTGAAGAAGGTGTTCAACATACTTCTAAGGCCATACACGCATTGCTGGGTTGGTTGCTTGCTTGTTTGAGGTTTAGCCAGGGTCATTAAGGCAATCAGCGTCAAGCTACATCCACCAGCTGATAAGTTTAAAGCTTTTTTTCAGGTGTTGAAGATAATTCGGTAAAATTTCAGACTTCAGACACGCGTTTTCTTGATGATAGAACTGAATGAATTTGGTACCAATGGATTCCTCATGATGAATACAGTTGATACAAAATGCGGGATTTCCATTTCAATCAATTCTAAGTTCTCGTAAAGTGAGCAGGACTTTGAAGTAGAGGGAAATTGTGGAAAAAAAAAACGTTCAGAATGAATAGTTGAGAGTACGTAAGGCATTTGTAAGACTTTCGTCCAATTCTCGCGAAAAGTAAATGAACATGCCTCGAAAAGTTTGGATTCGACTGTATCCGAGTCATGCAAGTATGTTGGTGAGTTCAAATGTCTGTAAACGGTAGATTTAGTGATCGAATTAATGATCATTAGATGTGTCCCATACATTCCTATATCTCTACAGTCATCTGAACTCATTGTTTTTATCTTCCGAGCCAAATGAATTATGGCACAGTTACGAGGAGTACAGGTGTTAGAAAGAGAAAACTCCACTGATAATAGATCCCAGAAGAAATATGAAGCGTTGAAATAGGCAGGTTATCTTTGTTCTTATATCTATCGGTACATTTGGTATGATTACGTAACCCTACTACCAACGATTTGTGTGATATCGAAAGATAGATTTGCAGTCATAAAGAACAATCCTACATTCTTAAATCACTATACTGTGGCAACAACGACTTCATAAGAGTAAACCACAAGATGCGCGTCCGTGTTCTGAATCTTTACCTATAATTCTAAGGCCGCTACTCTCACTGTGTGTGTAGCCCTGTAAAGATACACCTAGGCTAAGATTGGCACGGCCTCGTGTCAGTGACTGCCCGTTCTCGGGTGTGCCGTGATTTGGCGACCCGTGTGTAACTGTTGTACTGTGGGAAATGTGTTCTTTCATCCCATATAAATTCAATTCCTGATAATGATTTTTGTATTGATTATGAAAGTTCTGTTGTCACACCTGTCCTTACTGCTGTTGTATTTTGCTTTGTTGGCGATTTTGTTACACTACTGTTGAATATTTCCCCCAACAGCGGTAAGTGAACACTCCGGAAAGTGGAATTCCCTAATCGCAGTGAAAATGCGGAAAGCAACATCTGACCTCCACTTAACGTAAGGTCAGGAAATGAAAGTGTACACAGAACAGATCTCTCGCGGCACTGCAGGCTCTCAGAACTGGAAACGGGTCACAGAATTATTGATGTAAAACGAATCGGTTTCCATCAGAATCCATTGTTGGTTCTCTCTAGCGCTGAACGATGTGCAGCTTCGCATAAAGGATCGAGAGTTACACGTTGAACATAAAGGAGAAAGAAAGAAAAAAAAAAGGAATCGTGTGCATTTGACTTCAATTAGTATGAAACTCTCTACTTTCTCATGTCTTTCCTAGTAACTATGACCTGGCACATTTTAAAGGATAGGTTTTTCCCTTCCTCCAACATTCGTAAATACTTTCCATTTTCTTTTCTTTTTCTGTTTCATAATCCTCTCTATATTTCAACTAAGGCCCGGCCTTGATATGAACTTTTGTCCGTGACTGGAGCCTTCAACATGATAATAGTCATGATTACTTTGAGATAAACTTTTCTAAGCTATTCCTCTCACTAATGTATTACTAGTTTGATACCAGCTTCCCTGCTGACATTACCAGATTGTTGGGATGATTTCCCAAAGCTCCCCACGATATGCGAGGTCATGGGAGCGTGCACAGCGCGAAGGTCACGGGGTCAGAGGTGCTTTCAGCTCTCGTCCTGTCCACCTCTCCAACGGCCCCAACTTATAATATGAAGACGATTACTCGGAATCTCTCTAATCATACATATGGCTAGATGATATATTTTTGTAGGTTTTAATCATCGTCCCGTTGAGGTATGATTAGATGCTGTGATTGATTTCCTTCAAGGGGAAGGAGACGAACATTATTATTAGTTTTGCACGAGTACTTTCACATCTGAGAAGGCTCTTAATAATGTCCGCTTGATATTAGACTAGGGAACGCATTCAAAGGACCCACCGAACATAATGATTTACATACGGGAATATCATATTTGCATACCATTAATTTATTTGTAACATTTTAACATAATCCTTTATGGATCGTTTGTGTTCTGAGAATGTCGAGAAAAGAAGATAGCTCTTTCTAATGAAACTGAGGTATCCCTCGTATTCTCTATATAATTTAGATTGTTTTATCAAAGCTCATTTAGAATCGTACGTACGTTAGATCTCCAGTGGTTGTTTGCCTTGAATCAGATGTCTGACAGTGATATACAGGTTCCTCCTTGAGGTTATGACGTTGGTGGGTGGGTGTTGGGTGTTTGATGGAGACCTGACGCAGCAGGGGTGGGAGGCGCCGCCGTCCTGCGGTACAGTTAGCCCTGAATGCACGAGTCCACCGCCGGCAGGAGGACCTAGGTTCTCCCGGATGCTGGAAGGTCGACCTCGCCTCGCAAGGTTTATGCCAGGCTATTGATGGCCTTCTGAAGGTTGTTAGAACCGCCATGGATATGGTTAGGGTAGTTTGGTTGTTCGAACTTCTAAGGGGTACGCTTAACATCTAGGGTTGTTTGTCTTGGGGTTTTCGTCTCTTATTTAGAGTTGTTGAGAAACTAGGGTTGTGTCTTTAGGGGAGTTCTTAATAAAATGAAGGTTTTTGATTGCCTCAGGATTTCTTTCACTGAATTGTTTTGATGATTTTCCCAGGTCCTGCCGAACTCCAGTGAGGCCCACTAAGTAAGTTTTTAATATATTGCTAAAGGTGATAATGTTTTGAAAACTATCAGGGATTTCTGAGAACCTGTTGGCTTCACTTCTATTCGTAAGAGTTATGGACTATTTCTTCGTCATGACGAACATGAAAAATTGTACTGTTGTTCATATTTCTTTGTATATATATATATATATATATATATATATATATATATATAGTGACTTAAGTAACAATAAACAAGAACTTCATGAGGGAATATCCTGGAAACGAGAAATTTTAAAGGATATCGTGTGTGGCGTGTGCGTCCGTGTGTGGCAAGCAAACTACATATGAACGCCAGGAAATTTTCCCCCTCAAGGCGATGGAATTTCTCACGACCCTGATTTACGATAGAAGTAGACGGTCATGACGGAGCAGCAGAGAAAGTGTTCGTCCGGCACCGTTACTGGTGTGGACGGTGATCGGTCTGATGGTTTCACTGGCAACCCCAAAGAGAAAGGATTATATAAAAGTGTCGATTTATTGGATTCTGTGACCATAACTTTTGCACGTTTTTAAAGAAAGCTTGGTAGAGTATTTTCCTTCAAGTGGCCTTTGCGCCTTCCAGTAGGGATTTGTGTACTTTAACCACCGCTAATCGTTTACAGATTGGGACTATTACTCTTGGTAAACTCGTAACCTCGTCATTGACCAAATTCTTCACTGCCTTTACATACTCAATTGTTCCTCTCCCTTCTCCTTTTCCTCCTCTCACTATTCCTCTCTTCGTTATCACATACTCCCAGATATATACTCTGTCTGAGCGTTCGATTTTCGTTATTGCTTTTTCTTTGCAGTTCCCGAAAACAGCATCATTTCTAACCACTCTTCATTCTTTTAGGGCATCATCTGGTATAGCTTATTTCTATCAAACAACAGAAGTAATAAGCAGCCGTTGCCAGTTCTGCCACACGTCTCACTCTAGACGGAGACTCTTGAATGGTATCAGGGCGTGGGTGTGCACCTCTCCTGCCTCGACATAGTTGCTAAAGAAACTGATGAACAATTATTCCACACAACTGCACAACCTCCATTCCTCTCTCTGGATCTTGTCTGGTTGTCTGGCCTGTAAACAGTGATATCTCGCCTCCTTCACTCCTCGCTGCGGTTATCTATGATTTTCCCCTTCCACGACCAGACATCTCACGCATAGGTTCGAATCCTGGTTACGGCAGTCGGTCCACAGTCAACCCAGCTGTTCATCCACCCCTAGGGCTTGGTCAATAAAATGGGTACCTGGCTCAGGCTAGAGCATATATATATATATATATAGCATTAATGGGATGGCCTTGATTAGGGCCTTAGCTGCCCATGCCATCTCAGGGAAAAAAAAAAAAAAAAGCACTGTCCTAGAATGAACTATAGGAATGTTACCAGTGGGTTTTGGTATTAACTTTTCTAGCACCACTTGGAATAAGTAAACTTTTGCAACCCATTTTCTAGGGAAATGTATTGTTTCATGTTAGTCTTCATAGAAGCCCTCGAAGATTTTAAGGTTATAGATAATTTTCATTTTACTGGGGATATGGCTCTGCAGTTTGTTCTCATGAAAAAAATTCATAATACTGTACCATTTGGCTATGGAGGAAGAGGTAGATGACTTTCATTCAATGTGTATTCTTGAAAATGGGCTGAATTTTAAGAAGGAGGGAGATAGATTCAAGAATGATCCATCATTTAAACCATCAGAAAACTCTTTTAGAATATCATCTTAAGTTTCTAGTCATGGCATGTAAGAATCGTATAAGTTTCATGTATGAATGAATGGGAAAATGTTTGTTTCTTCATCAAGGCTTATGGGTATATGCGCCTGTGAATATGAAAATTGTGTGAGGTAGAGGTGAAATGAAGAGATTCTGGAGAAATTTGTAAGACTATCTAAATGATTGTGAGAATGAGAGAAAAGTGGTTGTAATATGAATGTGTAGGTAAGATGTGATGAAATTGGCGAGATAGTTCATAAATGGGGATTGTCTAGAGTAAATGAGAATGGAAGTTATCTTGGTGAGTTTCTATGCTGAAAAGGGTTTATTCCTTGCAAACACCTTTTTTCAGTGCAAAATGATCCAGAAGTATACATAGTTGAGAAATGACAGAAGGGAAGAACAAAAAGGTTTGATTGGCTATGTGGTAGTGGATAAAAGGTTGAGAAAGGATGTGCTAGATGCAAGAGTTGTGAGAGGATTCTTTGGAGACTCTGACCATTTTGCAGTTTCTCGTGTGTGTGAAGCTTAGGGAGAAGCTGAGGTACTGTGCAAGGAAGAATAGAGAGGTGAAAGTGTTAACAGTGAGAAGATGATTCAGAAAGAATGCAAGGAGGAGTTTGAAAGAAGGGTGACTGAAAGTTTAGATGGAAGTGCAGTAGATGTAGGATTGCAGCAATATATGAATGAGGTGTTTAAAATGTTAGGATAAAAAAATGTTAAAGGTTGTGGAATTAAAAGTTGATTACAAGGTTGTGAGGTATAAGAATAGAAAGGGAAATGTATGGTGGATGAATGGAATTAGAAATGCTGTGGATGAGAAAAAAAAGCATAAAGTCATATAGTAGATTGCTTAAAAGGAATTTAGCAGTGAAAGTTTGGTAGTAGAGGTGTGAAGAATGTAAATATGTAAGTGGTATGTAAGTGGAATGTTAAGAAGCTGATAGAGGAAAGCAGAGAAAAAGTAGATTAAGATTTTGGAAGAAGGTTGACTAAGATGTTTAGGAAAAGTGAGAAATTGTACTGGAAGGAGGTGAAAAAGGAAAGAGGTAAATATAAGAGTGGAAATGTCAGTGTGAGAAGTAAGGAAAGGGAGTTGCTGAATCAAAAAGAGGAACTAGTAGGAACTGATGAATATGGGGGAAGGTGAGGCAGCAGTTGTTACATGCAAGGTATTGAGGATGGATGGAAAAGGGTATAATTGCTGGGACCTATAGCAAGAAGGGAGGTAAAAAGGATGATAATGAGGTTTAAGGTAGGAGAGGTACCTGGAGTAAATGGGGTTATGGTTGAAATGTTGAAGTATGGAGGAGAAAGTGTGACTGAGTGGATACATATGTTATGTAATTTAGTATGGAAACAGAATGTTGTACCTGAGAATTTGGGTGAAAGTTATTATTGTTCCTTTTATTCAAAGGAAAAGGTGCTAAGGATGTGTGTAGCAATTGTAGGCGAATAATTCTGTTAAGTATAACAGGAAAAGTGAATGCAAGAGTGTTAATTGATAGAGTGATGGAAGTGACTGAATGCATGATAAGTGAGGAGCAAGGGGCTTTAAGAAAGGAAGGGGATGTGTGGATCAGATTTTTGTGGTGTAAATGATTGTGGAAAAGTATCTAACAAAAGACAAGAAGCTGTATGCAGCTTTTATGAATCTGGAGAAAGGATATGGTAGAGTCAAGTGGAATACTTTATTTGTTGTATTAAAGATATATGGGGTAGGGGTACAACTGTTGGATGGTTTAAAATCCTTCTATAGAGTAGCAAAGGCATGTGTAAGTGTGGATGGAGAGTTGAGTGAAAGTTTTGGAATACATGTAGGTGTGAGGCATGGCTGTGTAATGTCATGATGGCTTTTTAACATATTTATGGATGGAGTGATAAGAGATGAAAGTAAAAGTAGGGAAAGGGGTGCAGAGATGGAGTGTGGTGGTGAGGTATGGTGGCCAGTGACAAGTATGTTTGGGGAAGATACTTTGTTCTTTGCTGAAAGAGAAAAGGAGCAGCATAAGGTTGTAAGTGTGTTTTATGATGTTTGTAAGCTTAGGCAATTGTTGATAAATACAAGTGAAAGTAAAGTAATGGTGTTTGAGAGGAAGCAGAGTGAAAATATAGGTTTGCAAAACCCTGCAGAGTGAAAGAAGAAGTGTGCTAAACTATGTTATAGATAATGGAGGTGAAAGACTGGAAGAGGTTAGAGAATTTAAGTATTTAGTGGCTATCTTGGGTAAGTTTGGTGATACTGAAGGAGAGATAAGGGAGAGAGCAATATAGGGTAGAAGCGTCATTGGGTCCATTATTAAAACAATGAAGAGTAGAGGTGAAAGTATGGAAGTGAAGAAGGGTTAGAAGACAGCTTAATCCTCTTGACCCTGACCTACACAGCCAAAAGATGGACATGGAATGAGTTAAAGAGGTCAAGAATCCAGGCTGTGGAAATGAGCTTTTTGCGAGAAGCATGTGGTATGACCAGATAGAATGAAGAAAGAAAGGTGTATGAAAGATTTAGTATGGCAGGAAATTCAAATGGAATGAACTGTATAGTAGGTGAAACATAATACTTACTTTGAAGTAGTTTGGGCATATGGAAAGAATGCATGAAAGGGAATATATGAGGAGAATGTATGATAGTACAATTAAGGGGTTGGTGTGAGAGAAAGATCACCTGTAACATGGGGAAATAGAGTGGGAGAGTACTGAAGGGAGAGAAATGATGAAATATTGTATGGAATGGTGTATATGAGGAAGGCATGTAAGGACAGGGATAAGTGGAGACTTCTGCTGAGGCCATCCACTTGATGGAAGTTCCTGAAGGGAATGGGCATCAGAGATATAGATAGAGAGATAGGTAGAAACATTGTATGAAACCTATTATCTTAAATTTTAATGTAATATGTACTCCTTTCATTGTGAGGACAGATAACTAGACAACTTGATGAAAGGAGAGGGGTTTCTACCATGAATTTCTTAAGGAGTCTTTCAATAAATGAGATTAGAACGAGTGGTCTCTAACATTTAGCAAACAACATTGTTTGATAATACTTCTTCTTGGATCTGGTCAGCCTCTTTTGTGCAGTTTTAGCTATCTTTAGAAGATGCTTCAGATCAGATGTTAAATTATTGCTTTGGTTATGGCATAATTTCTGATGCTCTTAGGGCTGCAACCAGAGCTGAGATGTAGGTTTTTAACTGTTTAAACCATTTCCCTACTGATGGCAGAGCTCAGGAAGCATGTGTTTCTTCTTTCATTTCATTTAATTTAATTTCATTTCTTCTACTATTTGAAGAACCATTTCCTGAGCCCCTATAGTTAAAGGTCTAAGGCAAAGGCTCAAGAGAGTAGTACATATATGATGTTGCTTGGTTATTTGGTGGAACTTTCCATATATCATCACTTGTAATATCATGGAACTGTACAGATTGCTGTATGGATCTGAGACTTCTGAATGAGCATTAGATGCCCTAAAATATGTTACAATGTCTGATGAAAGGTTAATCATTATGTGCACACCCATTTAAGGTGGGTAGATGGTTCTTTAACTTGTCTGTATGTTGATGCTATCCCTGATGCTTATATGTCTACTAGCAGTAATTGAGATTTCTTGCCATATTACCGAGGAGAATACAGGGATGGAGTTTGTGGATGCTGAATTCCTTCACAGGACAGACTCTGTTGCTCTCCAAGCTTGAGAGAGGGAGTTATTGCTCAGTTTATGTAGATGTTGATGCCTAGGAAAAATGTCCCTACTTCTGGTCTTTTTTTTCTCTTTCTTTCATACTTATTTGCCATTTCCCACATTAGTGAGATAGCAAGAGCAGATGAAGAAAAGGCCTCATTTGATTACATCCATTCCCTATCTGCCATGTGTAATGCACCAAAACAACAGCCCCCTATCTACAACCAGGCCCCACATACCTTTCCTTGGTTTCTCCAGGCTGCTTCATATGACCTGTTTCAGTCAATTAATGGCATGTTGACCCCTATATGCTATTGCTCCAATTCACCGAGTCCCATTCACACCGTTTACTTTCTTGCATGTTCAGACCCTGTGCACTCAAAATATTTTTCACTGCATCTCGAGTTTGATGTCTCCCTTCTCCTTGTCTCCTTCTTTTTCCGACATATATATTGTCTTTGTCAATCCCTCCTCACTCTTTCTCTCTTTATGTCCAAACCAGTTTAGCACACCCTCTACAGATCTCTCAACCAAGCTCTTCTTATTACCACACCTCTTCTTATTACTACACCTCTTCTTCATAGTATCATTACTTAATCAACCCTCCTTACACATTTTCCTCATACATATATTTTTAAACACATGCATCCTCCACCCTACATTCTCATCTGTAGCCTGTGCTTCTCATCCATACAACATTGTTAGGACAGCTATACCTTCAAACAGTTCCATTTTTGCCCTCCCAGATAACAACCTCTCTTTCCACATATTAATGCTCCCAGAACCATTTCCTCCTTACCCACCCAGTGACTCACCTCTGCTTCCATTGTTCCTTTTGCCACCAGGCCACTTCCAGGTGTCTAAAACACCCTACTTCCTCTGAGTATTCTCCATTCAAACTCACATCCCAACTATCCTGTCTGGTGGCATTACTTCTGGTCACATATATACACAGTACTTATAAATATCACTCATGACATTTTTTTTTTTTTTTTTTTTTTTTTTTTTTTTTTTTTTTTTGT
>JAYMFT010157417.1:0-12495 GCA_038088735.1 Panulirus argus | reverse complement strand
CACTAACTTTATTACTGTGTGTAAGAGAGAGAGAGAGACTTATTAGTCCATAACGGGAGGGAACTTTACACTTGCGACGTCTCATGTTTTAACCTCAAGCTGTATCACATAACCTTTTGAATTTTCCAGTGCAAATCAGAGGACTAGTCTAAGTTAAACACCATCACATTCCCCTGGGATTATGATAGCTGGTTATCATGTCTCCCCTCACACTCTCCTTCCCTCCTCTCCTCTCCTCATTCCGATCAGAGCTAGTCATCCACGAAGCATTCTTTAGAAGCTTCTGAATCCTTTCTTTGTGACTCCTCGAGCGAGAGGACTAAACTGCTGGAGCATAGCTTGGGGGTCTTATATACTCCCAACGAATCTTACTGAATGGATCACTGCCAATGTACCTGAAGGCTATTATGATAATGGCCCTACTAAAGTTTGGCTCTCTCTCGATCCTTCTCTCGTTGTTTTCCAGTTGGTACCACTTCGGCAAGGCGTCAACACGAAGCTTCCTTTCAAAGTCCGAACTCTCTATCTTACTGACACTAATACGGTAACGTCAGAATTTCCACTATTTCGTATTAAGGTACTGCTTCGAACTCTTCCATCACTGCACGAATCAGAACAAAAAACAACAGTGGACCCAGCAATACGAACCCTGAGGGGACCCACTTGTTAACCTCACCCACTTCTATAAAGCTCTCGTAACTTGTTATGTGAGCGTTAGCACCCACACTATCCTGTCCCCGACGGGTACGCGTTCTCTCGTCTCTCTTATCCTAACATACCTATCAATTCATTCAAGTGGCCCTCCCCTGAACCAAACTTATGAATCAAGTCTCGTCACCAATCTCCTGCGGGAGAGCCATTACCGCAGGCTTTCTGGGAGTTTGAGGAGACACTATCCTCCCACCTGTCTCCTGTCTCTATGATGCCGCTGTCTCGCAGTAGTCCAAAGCCTCTGCCATGCTATCTCTCACTAAGTAAGTAAGACTGTATGTTCGTGCTTCCAGAGTAGTTTCCCTAGTATGTCACTGATCACGCTATTTACCTACACCGCTGAATAATTAAGGGATGCATCCATGTCTCCTCCAAACCCACTACGACACGCTTCTCTTCAAGCAAAATCCCACACAACATCCCCAGTGTGGTCTGCTTAGGGTCTTCGTATACTCCCTGAGCACAAATAATAAAATCCCATCTAGTCCAAACGCTGTCTCCGTGTGTGTGTGTGTGTGTGTGTGTGTGTTGAAACTAACACAGAGCCACGTGATGAGTAACAGTGAAGTTATATAATTCACAATTTGGAAGGATTGAAAGATTTAGATATGCTAACCGACGGCAACACTTGCCAACAGAGGGCAAGGTTCACTACCCCATCTTTACTGACGTAGTCATGTTAACGGTGTATCAGTCACGTCGTTAAAGTAACTGATATATGCCTTGATAACGCCTTCAGGTACAGGAACAACCTCTTTGCAGTAACCTGCGCAAACACTATCCGGCGTTCGTAAAAAAGACAGGACCAATTCGCCCTCGGGTCTGCACCAGTTAATTACAGGTGAACCTTCAGGTCTCAAGACGTGAAAAAGGCAACTTGTTGCTGTTTCCTCATTACGAGACTGGTAGAACAATTGTCGTCCTTGAAGCCGGGATGATTTATGCCAGGAAAGCATTACTGCCGGGTAATTACCTTTGCACTTACCCACCGGAAACGCAAATGAAGTTCCAAATGTTGAAAACAAGAGAGACTTCGTTCCTGCCGTGGTAGAGGGCCCTGCCTGCCAGTGTACTAGGTGTACACCACTCAGGCCAGCCTGACCAACAGGTACAGGAGGAACCCTCCTTCTGGATCAACAACCACGACAGGATAGAATCAGTTCTTAAAAAAAAAAAAAAAAAGGTTCTGAACACATATATATAACATCAAAGACTACTTGAAGTAGTCTGCACAGAGACAACACAGAGCTTCGACATACATGAAACATTAAGTCCCTCTCCTTCTACAGAGCAAATTGTTTTGAGGTGATTTCCGTTCAGCTTTTTGTACATGAAAAAAAAAAGCCCTAATTCGTGGCCTATACTGTCTCCTCACGTCATCACATTAAAAGGATGGAGCACGGCAAAACAGTAACAACAATGCACGAGAAAACTGTAAAAACCTAAAATTGCCTCATTAACCTCCCGCCCCTGACGTGCCCCGCTTCCTGAGCTGATCATCCAAGCAGCAAGGACATCCCCCAGGTCCCAGGCTCAGCCGGCAGGCCGAGGAAAGACGTCACCCTGATTCCCTCACGGCTGCTGCTCCTGACGACGTAACGGCGGAGTTCCTCCTGAGGGTGCGATCATGTAAGGAACGGTACACAGCTACTTAACGGGGTACGGAGAGAGGCAGGTACTCATGTGAGGGGGGGGGGCCGATACACGACCACCTAACACAGGAGGGAAGCAGGTGTTCATGTGGGGGACGGAACACGACATTCTAACGCGGCACGGAGTGAAACAGGTGTGAGCTGTTCCGCTGCGTCATAAGGGCCTCTTGCATCACACCCGGTGCAAGCTGACACCACACACCTGACCAGGGCACGGCCAGCAGAAGCCATCTGCGTCAAGCTGGCACCGCATCTGACCGGAGCACGGCTAGAAGGGGAGCCATCTGGGGCAGGATATATCCCACGGGGCGACACGTCTTCGCCACGATCCCTTTGTGCTGGAGTTGCCACGGGGCAGGCGATCCCAGCAACAGGCCGTCTAGATAAGATAACGCACGAGAGGGACTGACACGAGCACTCTCTCTCGATCGGCACCACTAGATCAAACGGTGTTGTGCCGCTATCGCCCACAATCTCTCTCTCTTGCGCCACTTTATTACTTCATCAATCATTTTCTTTTTCCTTATCGAAGAAAACTCTTGCTTTTATCGATATTCCAACATATATCAGTATTGGTGGTCCAAATGATGAAGACGTCGGGGTCTCTTTAACCCGTGGCCACTGAAGTGTAAGGAAAGTGTTAAGTTCAATAGAGTCGAGTCAAACTACCTTATCTAACCCCTAAAACGAGGTGCTCAGCCCTGTGAATCCCCCTCCGACCTTGGCCTATCTCAACGTCAACTTGAGTGGGGCCCACCAGACCTCTATCCCTCATTCCTGACTGAAGATCTAGCTGTTGAATCAGCCGCTGATGTGGGACAGTGTCAAAGACTTTCTGGCAATACTGGAATACATAGTCTATAAACCAATAGCGATGCGTAACCCAGATGTGAACTATATAGTTCGAAAACATTAAACGCGAATCTTGATAAGGTTAAAAACTCCAGTACTGACGAAGTGGGCAAAATACCAAGTGACCCACCCGCGTCTACATTTCGACATATCCGTCGACATCACAGCCCTCGCATGGCAAAGTAACACCCAGAAACCACGACGGGTTCCGGTTACTCACATAATAACCTGGACAGTGACAGCAGCTAAACAAAGTAAGACACAGGACGCAGAAGCCTTGGACACAAGAATACAATCCTATCTCCCGCTACCAGAGTGGCATTATTAAATAAGGTTGCCGGGTCCCCACCACTGTCGGGGAGGGAAGAGGGGATCGAGACACAACACACCACCACAAGGTTGAGAAGGGAACACAAGGCAGAAGACACAGGCTCACGTTACACCCATACAGTAAGGAGAGGTAGTACGCGGGCTGCCAATTATAAGATGTGACTAGATACAGAATATAATACCCACAGTTCATGTCATTAACTTGGAAGGTAAAAGGATGAAAAACGTCAGATGAGACAATTTCGATTACATAATCAAGGATGGCAAGAAAAGCCATACGTAACAACAGATAAAGAAACCAATAACTTTAATGGTAGGGTGACTAGGGGCTCTGACGATGTTTTATACGGGGAAACAATGCCGGATCCCCTGCCCGTAAACCTGCCAATCTACATGCTGATTCTTTGCCACCTTGACCTTTGACCTTTGACCGTAAAGACTCTTCGGGTGTGCAAACAGACACAGACACACCCTTGTGGTCGTATTTAGCCATGATGCATTAGAAGAGTCAGGATGTGAACAACGACTGTTCCACCCTGCAACAACAGAGACTGCGTAACAACCCTGGCAGTGAGTCAACTAAAGCAAGGGTTTCGGCGGCTACCGAAGGTGAGTGAAACGGCCACGATGCTGAGTCCAGCTCAGATGAGGTTGGCTGTATGTCTCTTAAACTTTCACAACAACAAGAACTACCTCACTGCACAACTCTGCCTCGCGCTTTCTGCTACTCCATCACTGACTGACGGGTTTTGATCATGTACAGTGCATGTGATAAAAAAAAAATTATATATATATATACACACACCAGTGCACGTCAGAAAGTATCCGCAATGTTTCTCTCATGCGTTTCCAAAATTGGTTGCAATAATGACGTTGATGGCGCTGCACACACTAAGCGGTCGCTGCTGCATGGGAATGAGACCTTTACACTCAGTTGCTCAGATGTAATCACGCTAGTAAACATGGTCGCACCCTTGTCCACTTGCACCAAAGAGGCGCACCATCCGCCATTATTTTTTTTTTTTCCTCTCGCTTTTTTTTCCGGGGACGAGAAAGGATCTCAAATTCACAGATTATCTGAATAACATGGTGAGCAAGTCTTGCCACTGAGGAGCATGCGAAAATAGATCGAAATGTTCAAAAATGGGCATACAAGTGTCGCCGACGCAGAACGTTCAGGCCGGCCGTCCGCGTCAAGTATTTTCTGAACATTTCAATCCACTCGAACATTCTCTGCTGTGGCAAGACATGATCACCACGCTCTAGAAATAATCACCTAACAATTTCGGATCCTTTCTCGACCTCAGACCACAAAAGGACGAATGACAGAGCGCTGCCCTTCTCTGATACAGGTCGACAAGGGTGCAGCTGCCTTGGCAATTCCACCAACGGAGGCATAGTAAAGTAGTCAATTCAGGAAACGAATGACGGGCACATTGCGGATACTTTCTGACTTACCCTTGTGGTATATATAAATACGAATGTACACGTGAGCTATACACGGTTGTGGAGGACACGAAGATATTCAAACTGCAGCCTGAAACAGCCTGAGCAATCACAGGAGATACCAACAATACATCATGACGCTAGACCGAGTTGTGGAGGAGGCGGCGGGCGAGTCTTCTCAATTCAAGTAAGCCATACATAAAATACGGCACGTGAGGACGGGAGGAGCAGCAGACTGCGGCAGGAGTGTAGTACCAGCGGAAGGCAAGGACGACACACACGGTCTCCACGCCAACGCACAACAGGAGTGTCACAACAACAACGGACAGATGCACGGACCAGAGATGGTGTGAGAAACGCCAGCAACCGAGCATCTTAAGACGTCACCGCGATGACTCGTACGCTGACTTTAAGCCGTAGAAGTTTAGCGCAGTCTGCGCTGCGAGCAAAGGTCAAGGTGAAGCCCACGACCAGAACGGAACCAGGACAAAAATAACACGGGGGAGGAGTGCCACCCGGACGAGGAAACGGTAGGTCGGCTTTACTGTCTGAACTGCAGCCTTAACCTTGGTGCGCCGCCGCCCTCACCCTCCGCGTAGTGACACCACCACCACCATCACCAATCTTTATCACCAGTTAACCACCACCATCGCCGTAGCTACCACCACCACCACCAACAGTACTACTACCCCCTATGCTATTACCATCACTACCTATCAAACCACTTCCACCATCACTATAGCATCACAATCACCTATCACCACTGGTATAAACCACCACTAACCCCCTCACCACCGCTATCACCACCACGCTGTTTCAACACGATCATCCTCAACCCAGCAGAGTTACGTGTGACAGGAAATTAATTACTACGAATACTAATGTCTCGCAATGAATATCAGTATTTGATTTCTCGCGCACACCTCCCAATCCGCAGGAACCTGCCGCATAAAGTGACACCCACAAGAGCTGGAGGGATTTCTCCAGAGTTGCGGTGATAATGGCGTTCATATGCAATGCACGTATGGACAAATATTCGTACAATTTCACGAACTTTAAAGATCGTTAATTCTATCAAAGCATTCGTCCAGTTTAGCTGCTGAATCAGAAGTATATTCCATAAGGCGTGTCTGTCGGAAAGAAGAAGATCAATAATACGGTTGGGAAGGCAAGAAGCAAAACAGTGATCTGGCCTGGGGGAGGGGGAGGACGACTTGCCCCGGAAGCTCTTGGCCTGAGGCGTGGGAGCCTTGGATTCACCTGCCTGACCCTGCCGCCCAGGAACACGCCAGCAGCAACGGTAAAGAGTTAACCTCACACTGGAAGGAATTCTGTGGGATAAACACTGACGGTATCCTCCCTGACACACACTCAAACGTCAAAGTAATTCTTTGTTGCTTTACTTTAAATAACACAGGAAAGATATCACTACTTAAAGATGTTACTTCTTAAAGAACACTTAAAACAGCATTTCAGACCTTTTTTCAGCAGAAATATTACCTTGCACAAAGAATATGAGCATTATCATATCCAGAGAAGTATAATTATGATTAAAAGTATTATTATATAAATAATAAGAATAATGACAATAATAATAATAATAATAATAATAATAATAATAATAATAATGTGCCTCAAGGGGAAAAAATGAGACTAATTCCACGTGAATATTAACATTCTGAACCATTGTTCGAGCACCATTATAATGTCCCAATTCAGACGATCGAGCAACGCTCAGGCAGTTTTCGCTCTTCGGGCCTGAATATTTAATTTCGGGAGGAAGAAAAAATCAAGCCTTATGCAGACTTTTACAGAGCCGAGCGTACCCTGTAATAACGTCCGAACTTTAATTACCGGAACGGAGCTAATCAGTCCCAAGACTGGGAGGGAAAAAAAAAAAAAATCATTTTGGAGAGCTGATGCCACACGATAAATATTTTGTCTTTAGTGCGGACGCCGTGGCAGGCGGAATAAACACGATACGTAAGCGTGGCCATCTCGAATGGCAGGGGGGAAAATGGGAAGTGTATCAAGATACAGATTTTTGGAAGGAATTAATGAATGTCAGCTCCACGGAAGGTGTTTGTAGACCTGTCTCTTGAAGGTGGAGAGGTTTTTTTGGAAGCGGGGGAAAGACCAAGGACAGAAGTGAATTCCAAAGATTCATCGTTCAGGGAAAGTAGAAGGTATCACAACGGGCAACCCTCGTATGGCTGGTCTATATACACACACACACACACACACACACACTATGAAGCGGAAGCCAGTCGTGTGTCGGGGTATAGGCTCTAATCACTAAGATACGTGCAGAAAGCTCACAGGAACAGTGGCCGAAATAATACCTGTAAAACTGAAAGAGGACAAGGAACAGATATGAATAACTGACGAGAGTTGATAGCAGGAATGTTGATGGAGCAGGGGAGGATTTTAATTCCCCTCTGGCTCTGAGAGAGGTGAAGGAGCCACCCCAGATATGCGAGCAGTACTCCTGTGCTGGGGTGAATGAAATCCCCTACAGATATGAAATAAGTGTTTGCAAGATAAGTGTTTGCAAAATGAATAATTCCGGCATCCATACTACATATCCAGCTTTGCGGAAGCAAATAAGGCGATGCTCATTATGTGTTGTCTCCAGAGCAGAACTGAGGATATGGTTATGCCCAACGTATTGTAAGGCTGAATTCTACTGTTCTGAAATTTAATAATACGACTCGAATGAAGTTCAGATAGTATGTGTCAGACCCCTGATAAAGTGCACCAAATGTCCTCAAACCCCTGATACAACTCACCAGATGTCATCAACCCCTTGCAACACATCTTATGTCCTTAGACCTCTGAAACAGCATAGAAGACCCTTAATAAACACCATATGTCTTCAAACCCCGGATACAAAACGCCACGTCAATTTTAGTCCATCTTTGTCACTCATAACCGATGCGCTGAGCCAATACGCTTTAAACATATTTCTTTACGTTGAAAGTTTACTGAAAATAATGCATTCAGCAGTTTAAAAGGAACTTTAATTCATAATTACAGGTAAGTACAAGGAAAAAAAATCCAGGCATCAGCTATTACCTAAACAACCCTAATTACAGCAAGTTTTCACTCGAAACATGTACTTGCCCTCAATTTCACTGCATTTAATGTACCAAGTTTTGATAGAATCAGTTAACAATTTCCAACAGGTACGCAACAGCCGTGGACCATCTGGTACTTGGCAAGAGCTTGTAAGTGGCTCAGGGTCCGACAGCCGCTCATCATGGCAAGTTTTGAAATCAATTCACAGCTGTGGATGCAACCAGAACAACAGGCATGCAAGAACAGCAATCAGGGGTTTTAGACATTTCTCTATCGTATTGCACAGTTTCACACTTTTCAACAACATCATCAATTAGAAAACCACTTGAAATTGCACAGAAACATTTCATGAGGAGGCCATCTGATCTTGGACATAGAGTAAACGTGAGGATATCATCCAGGTAGGAGTCTAGGTATCGCACATACCGACACCATAAACCAGACCCTGGTCCTTGCAACACTCCCTTCTCAGACAACGTTAGTGCACCCGAGGCGGGCGTCACAAATCCCTTACTACAGTCATCGGGTCAGTGTGTGGGTCAGGTGGTGGGTGGTGGTGGTGACGCAACCCAGCGCCCAGAACCCTTGCCTTCCTGTCATGTCACATTTCACATAACTGTCCGGCCGCCGTTCAACTTTGCTTCCCTCACGTCCGCGGGAACAGTTATAACAGCAATGCATTTTGGTCGCTCCACACGGTTATTCACTCTGTTAAGGCCTTCTGCTCGTCTTACATACGTCCTGCCTGTTTGTACCTATTAGCATCACTCCATTCCTATTATAATGGGTGGATCAGGTACACACGGCCTTAGCAACATTATCCACACGCATCCCCATCCAATTCCCAGTGTGTTGAAGTGCAACACTTGACTTCTACACTCATGAAAGTGATCCATACAATTTTCACTTCACATGCTACGCTCAAAAGTCAACTGGCACCAAAGTTCTCACTAACACCACCCTCCATGAAATGCTCACTCTGCAACCCATCCTCAGTAGCTCCCTCTACATCATCTGAAGGCTTTTCAACTTTTAACAATCCTTATCTATAAGGTTTCTGATCTCTTCCACTATAGACACCAGCCTCGAAATCACTCAGTGGTCCGTTGCTGTTTGAGTTCGTTTGTATTCCTCCAACACCTCAAACTGAAATAACCTCAGTCCTGATCAGTTCTCAACCACACCATCCATTCTATTATCTATCTCTCATCCTTCTACCCCATCTACTTAATTGCTATGTTAATATCATCTACCATACGTTCTATATGACCTTACCATCCCACAAGATTTTCATCCAAGCGTCTTTCCAAAGACTACTCCACACCATATAACCTCCTCCCATCTTCTATCTTCATTACTCCTCTCAAACTTTCTTACTTTTACGCACCAAAAACGATAGAACGGACGGACGAGATGAAACAGACTAATGCCAGTGTCCAGGCCATGTGGCAGGGATCAGTAATCCAAGCATATATATATATATATATATATATATATATATATATATATATATATGATCATCGACGTTTCATAAGGCTTTATATGATGTAATTCGATACCAATGAGAGCTGAGGACCGCTGGAGGCAGGAGTGAGGCGCGGCGGTAGGCCAGCGGAGGGCCGGAGTGGGAGCGGCCGGCCGTTCCGAGCCTGGCTTCAAGCTGATAGCGAGAGTTCAACTGGTGGGCGCCAAGTGAGCAGCGAGGCTCCCTTCGCTAGCTAGCTCGAGCTTCGTCATGCCCCTGGCCCGCCCAGAGACCCCCTTTACCGTGCGGGGCGGTCCCGCCTGAGCAAGCAGCAGCAACCGCAGACCAAGACCCGGACGGTGCTACACACAGCTGCTGGGGTCCCGCACACTGGGGGTATACCACGCACACCACGCCCTCCCCGCTGCTTCTGGTAACTCCCATTTGCACATCTCTCTCCGATGTACAGGATGGCTCTTGATCACTAAAGATACATACCCGTTCTTCGCTTACCAAAAAATAACGGAAGTCTCATTCCTTTATGGTCCACCGCTCAGCCCATATGAGTGATGAACGCTGCTCACGCACAACATAAAATATCCGCCACGTATCTTTTTTTATATATATACGAACTCTCAAAGACTGACTCATATTCCCGGACTCTGCATACAGCTCGTCAATATGAGCGGTGGACGGGCTTGTCCCCAGCCCCTGTTCATTAGCATGCATACGGTATATAGCGAACTTCTCGATCCTTCGTCTCAGCATCACGGCTGATCATGATGCCCCCATGTGTGTGTGTGTGTGTGTGTGTGTAGAAAGAGAGGGGGGAAGAGAAGTACTTTTCATAGTGATCATCGCCCAGTACCGAAAGACTGGAATGAACAGTTACATCAGTTGTGAACTGGCTGCCCCACCCGGGGACTCGAACCCATGCCCGCGTCACTCACTCCCAAACAAATAAAAACTCAAGGCCGCGGTCAGGCCCTGATAATCAGTATCGGTCAGGCGGGAATACGAGAGTAAAAGTGTCACCTGTTCTACATGTGACGACAGACCACCAAAGAACACCACAGACAGTGGGGCCACCAAGAGCGCCACAGACAATAGGGTCCAAGAACAACACAGGCAGTGGGGGGGAGGAGGAGCAGCAAGAGAACCACAGGCAGTGGGAGGAGTGGCAGCAAGAGCACGACAGACAACGGAGCCAGCAAGAACAGAAGGGGGCCTCCTCACCGCTGGCCTTCACTCTACATATGGTATCCTTGATCATTACTACCCCAGCCGATAAGCACAGCTCCCTCGAGGTTTACGACCCTCGCCACGCTGAAGACACTAGCCGCGAGAACCCAAGACGGGAGGCGTCAGGCATATAAGAGACAACAAATTAAGGCTTCTTCCCTCAGCTGTGTGGAGACGTACGTAACCCAAGATCGTGAGCCACACCTATGTGTGTGTGTGTGTGTGTGTGTGCCGTATACAAAGAACCACCAAAACAGAAACGGAAGAAGGCGCTTTGGTTCACAGAGGGAGCATTTGCCCACATTAACATCAACGTTCGAGTCCAAGCAAACACTCCGGCTAAGGGCGAGTGCGTTTGAGTACATCCAAACGAACGTAAAAGTATAAATACTTTCCCTTACGTATATCTCACAGACTCTTCTCCATCTCCACAACTCAGTCCAGCAGCAAGCTGCACCGATACTAACTGTGATCAGGTATAGTACATAAGGCTGCGACCAGCCCGCAAACTGGCTTATCACTTACACTTTATTGATACTTAATTGCACCAACTTTTCTTAGTGGACAGTTAATGTTAAATGCTGTTGGGCCCCAAGTCGTTGTATGTTCTCGTAACGTACCCACAGCGCCTTTTCCTTATTCCATGCACTGTTTTCCATTCTCTTCCACGTCGGTCGGTTTGGTGCGAGTGCAGCAACGGGAATCATACCCTCCCAAAAAAAATTTTCCCTGTGTGAATTATGATCTGTCTTCCAGTCATCGCTCCCGAGAGAACAACCGAAGCGATTTCAGTCGTTTCCAATCGTTTTGTATATTTAACGAGTCCCTGCGGGCGGGTGAATTATATTTACATAATTTCCTCCACTTCCAACATTCCCTGTACAGTGAGTGCACCACCACTGGAGGCAGCACTCCCTCCCCTCCACAACTCACACACACACACATACATCACGGCAGTAGTAGACCCGGCACTTCTATCACCTGTCGACCGTCATATCCGGCCAATGTGTCGTCGGGCGGCGGAGCAAACCACCCATCCCGAGTGTCTCTGACGTAGTACACATCGCCTGTGCCGGCCAAAGGCTACGGTGAGTTAAGTTCTTTAGCCAGCCATAAACAGTTATCATCTCGATCACTCTGAAATTCTACTTGAGCCTCGGGAAGAAAGTTACGAGCCAGCCGACGAGTGAGGCGCTATGTAAATGACGGCAGGCTGCCTTACCTCATAACTGGCCGGGGCCCTACAAAAACCTCTAGTGCCAAGTAGAGTCGTCTCCCCTCCTCCCCTTTCCTCTCCCCTCCCCCTTACCCCTCCTCCCCCCTCCCCAGCCAGACCTACCGTGTACGGCCGCCGGAACCGAACCAACCTCCCAGCTATAGTCATCCCCAGAATACTGAAGAGCTCTCTACGCTACACGGAACCACCTCCCCCCTCTTTCATATCACTAGTTATTCCGACAGAATCGTGGAATATTGCAGCTTCAGATTCTGTGTGTGTGTGTGTGTGTGTGTGTTTAATGAGAGTACATCTCTCTGATACCACATAAGAAACATATCAAGACTAAAAACACACGTCGTAGCATATGGAGGGGCATAATTCTGAAGCGAGGATTTGCATCATTAAAAGCAACTTAACTAGAGGGAAGACTCTCTCTCTCTCTCTCTCTCTCTCTCTCTCTCTCTCTCTCTCTCTCTCTCTCTCTCTCTCTCTCTCTCTCT
>JAYMFT010157406.1:0-12495 GCA_038088735.1 Panulirus argus | reverse complement strand
ACAGCTGGGTGGACTGTGGACCGACTGCCGCAACCAGGATTCGAACCTATGCGCTCGACCCTGGGCGGCCCGTGAAAAATAAACTCTCGTCACTTACCTGCACGGTGAGATACAAGAAGAAAACAGAATGGAGGAACTCCCTAAAATTTATTCACCATTAAAAGTAAGAAGAACGCATCAAGGGTTTTAAAGCACGTACATCACCCACCAGTACGATGAACACACGTGGGTCTTTCTCCAGTGCACACACACACACCAACCAGCCCGGTTTCACACATACCCATTTACCCGAGCACGCACACCAGCAGTTTCAGTTTTCTGAGTCAACATCTTCCCTCTTGCCGGCCTGACAGTTGCCAGGATATCTTATTGGTTTTAAGAAAAAAAGATAAAAAAGAATCGTCGCCTTTTTTAATTATATGATCGAGACTTGTGTCCTTATCCTGGAGGACTGAGTCTGTTTCGTTTTCCTCTCGACGGTGGGCGCTGTTTCCTTGTTCCTGGTGATGGATTGTTTGTGTCCCTATCATGGTAGAGTTTTGTTATATTCCTAGACGAAGGAGTTCTGAGCATTGTAATCCCATATTGTATAATGACTGTATATTCAGATTATGAAGTCCTAGGCGCATGACACAAGACGGCCTGGCCAGGTAAGCGAGCAACCGAGACGATAGTGTGGCCAGGTGCGGCAACAGGTGAGGTGGTGTGGCCGGGCGGGCGGCAGGTTAGATTATATGACCGCGCGGATAGCATGTGAGATGGTGTGGCCAGATGGGAGGCAGATTAGGTGATGTGGCCGAGTGTGTGGTAGGCGAGGTGTTGTTGTGGCTGGGTCGGTGAGGTGATGTTGGTCGAGCGGGTAGCAGGTGAGATGGTGTGGCCGGGTCGTGGGCAAGTGAGACGGTTTGGTTGGGTAAGTTTGTGGGAATGTAAGGTTCTGTGGGCGGGAAGGTGAAGCAGAGTGCTGAGTGGAGGAGGAAAAAATGAGGTGGTAGCAGGTGAGGTGGTGTGACCGAGCAGGTGTGGCTTGGTGGGTGGCAGGTGAGACAGTATGTCCACGCCGACGGCAGGTGAGGTGGCGTGATCAGGTGGGCGGCAGGTGAGGGGGGGGGGGTGGTGGTGGTGTAGTCGGCAGGTGACGGCCTGTGTCCGGGCCACCGCCTCCTCACATGTTATGACTCCACTTTCCAGCAGTCTGTCAGTATGCAGAAGAAACAAGGACCTGCACACACACACCCACCCACCCTGTTGTTGACTCGCTGAGCTTACCCTCACCACTGGTGCAGAATTCTCCAGCTGCCTGCCTGTTCTGAGACGCTGGCCAGCATATCTCGGTGAAGGGATTCCACCACATCTCGGAGGACAGCATTTTCTTATTTTCCATCCGTGTAAAGCACCGGTGTCTAGTGTGTTGCTACGTGGGCTAAAGACTAACATGAGAAGCCCCTGTAGTAAAGAAACAGTCTTGAGAGTACATTAACGCAAGAAGAAAGATCTCAACTAATATTTCAACAAATAGAATAAGTGTGAATGATTATATATTGGATTATCTTGAAGGCTATATATACACAGAGGGATAGAGCACTGGCCAGAATTATTGAGTTTTCAAATTTCTAGAGACTAAATCACCGCAAGTAAAGATAAGACAGTTATTATCTAAGACTGCTACCGAGTCCTGACCTCGGTGACGGCCCTTGAGACTGTAATGTCACTCGTGAGCTTGGATCAAGTGGCAGATCTTGTATCCATTAGAACCTTTTAAGAGACAACGATGATCCTATTGAGTCACGAGGCATTACTGAAAAATCCTGTCAAGTGCATTACACATCCCTCATAAGAATGTGTGTGTCACAACACCTCACGGGGCCATAGCACCTCATCTGCCACTCACCCAACCACACCACCTCACTTGCCACCTGCCCTGCCACACCGTATAACCTGCCGTCCGCCCGGGTATAACACCCCCACTTAACCCTCCTCCAGGCCACTAAGGCAAGGGACATCAGTTCTTTACTGACGAGGAGCCGAAGAAACAAACATTTTCGTGAGCCTCGGGGTCACCCCCAAGTCCTCTTAGGTCAGTATTAGCGAAGGGTCACTTCTACTCGGCCAGCAACAGGTCAGATGATAACCTTTATCGTACGGGGTGCTGGCGACACGCATCCAGAAATGCTTCAGCATATCTGAACACTCCTCCTTCTGCTCCTCACCACCACTCCTGCCATTCACCGTCACTTCTCCAGCACCTGCCCGCCACTCTCCCTGCGGTACGCGCTCCTCCTGACACAGTCAACACCATCCGAGGATTGTCCTCACTCCTGCTGGCCAGGTCTTCTGTTATCGCAATTCCTCTTCACAAGCTATTGATACAGAAGCCTTAGTTCTGCATTATTTGTTCCACTAAGCTCTCACCCAGTGTTTCTAAGATTATGATTTTCAGAATGATCTCGCCTACTTTCAACACCACCTTTTATGTATCTATCTATTCATTTATCTATTTATCACCATTTATCTATCTATTCATTTATCTATTTTTCACCATTTATCTATCTATTCATTTATCTATTCATTTATACGAAAAATCTCGGAAGATACTGTGCGCATCCATCCCCATTCGTGGTCATTTCAGAATAATAGCAATTTTTTTTCGTGAAGTGTATTTACTCCTCTGTCATTACTAGAATATAAGAATTATCCTTAAGAAACTTATCTTTATTTACTGGAAATATATCCAGGCGTCCTGAGAGGTATATAGACCCAAATTTATCCTTATCCTCCCATCCTGTTGCCCCAGTATCCTTCATCGTGACTCTCAGTTTTGTCGAATAAATACGTGATTTTTTTTCCCACACTCTCACGACCAACTCTGGAGATCTGGCCACTGAATAATAATGAGCCAGTGTTGCCAGACGCATTCCTTGGTCTTGAATTACCCATGCGTTGGCAATAGGGCATGTCGATAATGCTAAACATAGTCCTGCGTGTTATGAGTATTAAAAGGGTCATATGTAATACAAAAGTTGACCTTATCAGCGAGGCAAAGTTGACGGTAGAAAAGGTGCCAATGACGGCGAGACGTCAGTTGGTTTGTTATGATTGAGGGTGATGGGGGAAGGGAGGAGGGTGAGTCGAGTGGTGGTTGTAGGCTGCTCCTGGGAAGGGATATGGCTGCAGAAAAGAACTAGAAGGGTCCCTCGAGCATCCTTGAACATCTCCTCATCCCTCCCATCGCCGTCAGGGAACAAAGATACACATCCCGCTCAAACACCCTCAACAGCTAATTTCATATGGCTATTACAACAGAATGATGGAGTCGAAGAAGCAAAAATTTTAAACTGACAATAGGATCTCCATGATGACTGACTCTATCACCTTCGACTCCTGGTGGTTTCATGCAAATGACGGATGTACCGGGTGGTAGAGGAATATCTACATTGGAGTGATGGTATCCTTCGTTACAGCGGCCCCTGGGAACAGCAGGGGCAGCACAAGCGGCGGCAGGCCCCTCGCGTGCCGCTGGCAGGGTGGAAGGCAATCGGTATCACGAGATAGTTCCACACAGCCATCATTACATGCTCCACTACACGCACAGTCGCACACGAGCTTCTGCTATGAGGCGGAGGAAGGCTGCTCGAGTCTCCTCGTGTTGCATGCAGGGAGCACTATGCACTAGGGTACAGTGAAGGTACATTTCAAATCAGTATTTTGAGATGACACCTGCAACCCTTAGAAAATCGAGTGTTACCCCACCCTAGGTGGAAGTGAAGGTTCAGAGGTGAATGTAATGTATTATCTGTGGTTATCAGTGATCCCTTGATGTCTTCGATAAACGACTGGGTTGCTGCTGTGCTCCAAAGCTCTAGTCTTGGAGGAGGAGTACGGGGATCTCCTCAAGTGCCGTCGTGTGGGACTGTGGTAGGCGTATGATGGGCACGTCGTGGTGAGAGGAAAAGCCGGAGTTTGGCAGTCCTGCTTTGCTCTTGTGTTGTGGTAGGAATGTGATGATATTTAGTTAATGGTAAGAGAATAAGTACTGTTGATATGGGCGGTATCCATCTATATGTGTACCGGTAGTCGGATGGTTGTATGGTAGTCAGAGAATAGTCGTAGGTAATCATGCTGTGGGTTGTTTTTTTTCAGTTATAATGCAGTATGGAGGTCATGCAGTAATCGCTGTATAATCATATGGTATCCTGAGAGTTGTACTGTGGTTAGTCCGGTAGTTTTGTGGTGGTTATATTTGGAACAAGAGTTGATGTTGTCCTTTATTTATGTAGTACTCGTGATACACTCCTCTTGAAGGAGTTCGGCCCAGTGGTAAATGTATGGTGGATTGACAGTTCAAGGCCCGCTCGTAAATCGAATGGTGGCCATGCCCTGGGAGTCCTTCTGTCGCATAGTAGCTAGCAGTACGTCAGTCGTAAAGGCCTGGGTTAGCGGTAGTGGCTTTAGTTGTCATGTGGTGGGAATCCTTTCTCCACCTTGGTTTCTGTTGTTGTCTAGGGAATACAGAACTGATTATTCATCAATCTTTAATTAGCGCGTTTTCGACAAGCAGCAGGTGCGGGGCTCCGTCCACGGTCTGCTGGGAACTATCCACCGTGTATCCTCTGGTCGGCGGTCCGAGGGAACACACCTTTGCTGATCCAGCAACCTGCTGCAGCCCTCGCGTCCCCTTTAGCCAGCTCGCTATCTGCCGCTCGGCCAATTACATGCCGCCAGCCTGCCACTTGCCACCCAGCCTGTTAACATCACCTCAGCCGGCTTGCAGTCTGCTGCCTAGCATCACGATACGTGTCACCCAGTCCGCCTCATGGCGCCTGCCGAGTCGTCAGCTACCGTACGTACATAAACAGCTCGCTACTTTCAGCCACATTAGCCGTTTGTCGCTTAATCCTCCGGTTGTCGCCACTTGCCAGCCAGCCTGCTATCTCGCTCGTTCCTTGCCACCCAGCCAGCTGCCTAGAAGTTAGAATAATAAAAAAAAAAGGACTGCTTCGCTGTATGCCATTCCACCTACATTTCGCCTCTCTTTGCTTAAGACTCGATTAAGCATTACGTTGCAGCTATAGGAGCAACTGATGACATACGTACCGAACGTCTTGATCAATAGACACACAAACAACAGGGACCAGACCGAAGCTCTAAACCTCGCCTAAGATGACACTGAACTTCTAGCTACCAACGAACGGCATCTGGTGAACCCCAGGTATTAGAGAAACTCAGTGCCTTGTGTCCTGCACAACCAACAAATCACTCCTAGTGAGTAATCGACCAAAGTACAGCACCTGGTGACCAAGGGACCGATGAAACCTGCACCGAATAGGAAGAAAAAGGGAAAGAAAAACAGGAAACAATAGCGTATGATCAGAGGAGCATCGAAAAACATAAAGTAATTAACCAGCCAGTAGAAAAGACAAGGTCATTAAGAAGAAAAAATTAGTGACCTGTAAACCAGTAACCTTCCAAGCCACGCTGAAGTAACATCTGTTGACACAGGCAAGCGACATATGAAAGCTCTATACCCTAAACACGATCATTCTATGAGACCAACGTATGTTAACAAAATACCAAATGGTCAACAAACTGGTAAACTACATGTTTACCAATACATCAACACAATACCTAGTCATTAACTGTCCAGCAACAGCGCCGGGCTAAAGAAAAAACACGAGTAAACAATTCCTGTTTTAGAATTAACAGGCGCCTACAAAAAAGGCAAACCGCCACCCAGTCCTCACCAACAAACAATGAGCGACACCCTTCTGGTGAAGCAGCCGCCTCAGGAGTGTGATGTAGTGTCGACAGCATATTGTATTACAGTGTTGTATGGTGATGCAGATAAGCATTCTATTTCACCTTCTCTGGAAACCTCGCACGCTTGTTGTTGTAGGAGTAAAAGCGAGACTGTGTAAAGGCTATTTACTGTTCTAACCTAGCTCCAACTGTATTAGTGTTGGATAACCTCCTCATAGGCCATCTGGTCCAGGGATGGCCAGTTGGCCACTAATCAATCAGGCTATCATCATGGTTAACAAGATGTGCGCACTTTTGGTATCACATCCTACAATTCGCATAAGTTTAGACTTCTTTAAAACTGTCTTAAACTCCAAAACGCTCGCGATTCTATCAAAATGTGTTGCGAATGTGTAATCAGGATAATATCGGTAATTTAAATCATTTTCTCCACATGATTTATCGCACACCTAAGTCGATATACAAAAGTCAGAATACAGCTCTATAGCTTGAACTTCACTAACAAGCCTCTCCCGGTCTGTCCTATCACCGACATTCAAGTTCTTAATCTTCCATTACTCTCAAGTGGCGTAGAACGTCTGGGGTGTTTAACAAGCATCCTAGAGCAGCCGTCTGGCGCTGTCGTGTTCCGGATGTTTTACACGAGGGTGCGGGAGGTCACCGGCATGCCAAGTGGGGGCCGTAGATCTTGATCGAGTGTCGGGTTATGATCACCCGAGGTGTTCGCCACCAGTGGCGGCCAGCGCGATGCCGCGCCTCAGCCCCTCCCAAAGTCTGGACATCCGCGCTCCCGATGATGGTGTTGTCTACTGCAGGGTAGTTGATTTCCTCACACTGACATTGTGACAGAACTGATTCTCCATTTTGCACTATAGCACTCACTGTTTCAAGCAGAATATTCACATAAGTATCAGTCTATATCCAGTCGCAATTCTATGTACATGTTCAACACACACACACACACCTTTCTGCGGTCTCTTGATGATGATTGCACATGTAGAGGATGGTGTCCTAATGCTGTAGCAACCTCGTTATAAATGTATGAGGTCGATACGTATGCTATGTGAATAAATGAAGAGAAACACAGTTTCCTCAGTTTCCTTCCTACTGGCCATGGTAGACAATCTACTGGTCATGGTAGATTAAAGATCATTAATGACGTGATACCCGTGTAGATGAATACGGGAAAACGAATTTGTAAAAACGGTGGTGGTATGAGCTATACTGCGTCGCATGGCGTAGCAAAGATCATAGTTACTGGAAAGATTACCGACACATCTATAAGTGCTTGGTATATGCTCTTAGTAAGTGTGTACTTGTCTCAACTGTGTTTATGTACATGTGCAGCCTAGTCGTAAAACAAACCGTGAAATTCTAAACTGAGTAGTATGATGATAACCCAAAAGTGTTGGCTTCTCTTTTGTCGCATGACGACTGCAAACTAAAGAAAACGGGAACTAAAGAAAATTTCGGCAAGCGTACGACTTTAGACACGATATATGGTGGTCTTTAGCTGCTACAAGACATAGATATTTTGTCTCAACTGGCTGTCAACATAGCTAGTGGCAGGAGGAGAGAGGATGGCCTTAGTTACACGAGCTTTAGTCCATAAAGCAACAAGACTGTATTGGTCGTGTGTGCCTTGGCTATGTTATAGGGTCACTGAGGTGCTGTGGGTAATAGTTCTAGAGCGAGCACACGAGGATTTCAGTGTCAACAATTTACAGCAGCACTCCGTAGCTCCCCACCAGAGCTTCGACATGATATCACAGGTTTCTGCAAAGCGGTTGACCATCACGCTGTCATAATCAGCTCGACACAAGACTTAAGGGAGACGAGAGCTTCATCATCACACGATTCTCTCTTTTACGTGCATCAGCTTTACAACGGGGTCAGAGGATACAGGCAGGTTTCCGACGCGTAAAAGTCACAATAAACATGTAAACAAGGGGCCTCGACATACTCAGGATGGGTATAAATCCATTTTTACCGGTCGCTGCACATTTTAATCTCCGTTTACGTATATTCGCTCAAAGCTTAATGTTCCAGTTTTATTACCCGGATTATGGAAACTTTCCCCAAATCACTCGTACCCTGGTATCGTCTCGTCTGTCGGTGCATTTAGGTACACACGAGTCTACGAGCAAACTCGATAACGGTCATGTATGTTTACTTGCGTAGAGAAACAAATCCTGACATAGTTTTACTATAGACACACACACACACACATACACACACACACACACTCACAAATACATAATTGCTCATAGGTGCAATAGAAATGTCAACTGTTATTTCAGGGATAATTTTTTTTTTTCCTTTAAAAACTTACTGCTTACAGAGGGACGATTTGTCTTTTATTGCAGTGGAGTGGTCACACCGGGAAACTGATGGCATGGCAAAGAAAGACTGGTTTAGGTATTTCCCTTTTTTGACTTAGAAGGAATGAGAGAGAGAGAGAGAGAGAGAGAGAGAGAGAGAGAGAGAGAGAGAGAGAGAGAGAGAGAGTATTTAGTTACAAGTCACTAACACTAACTTCGCCTTTCGAGACTTACAATCAGCCTTCTAAACTCTTTGTTTAGACACGTCGGAAGTCGCTGCTGCTTGCGAGCACACGAAACCAGTACATGTAATGCAAACACAACCGAGATATTCACTGGCAGAATGACAGGCCAAGCCAAACATGCCTCTGTCCTAGTGCATGATCAAGCCCCATTGGTTCGGGCGACGCTGGGACTGAAGGGTGGGCCCAGTCACTCACGGGCGTGAAAATTACAGCTATCGCATCTGGTTAATGTGAGCGATAACACGAACGATAATGCTTTTGATCGCTGCGTCCGATTGCCATCCAGGGCGAGCCACGGGTTGACTCTACCGTCACGCTCACTGGAGCAAGATAACTTGATTTAATCCGTTCGACGTGAAACTGCTGAACACGTTCGTCAGACCAGCTTCCACCTCCTCTTCTTGGTATGGGGTGAGAACATGTGAGGGTAGATGATCCTCGCGTCGTGAGGATAAGCCTGCGTCCAGTGGTGGGAGGCAGCGACGTCTTAATACCACCGCAGAGTGCTGGAGGAGGAGTTAAAATGCTTCCATTGTCTAGGGTGTCAGTCACGTCCCACACTCGACCTGGCCTCTCCCTGCGAGACCCGAGTTAAGACCTGGCCTTAGATGCTCGTTTCAGTTGAGATGGGCTGTGAAAGAAAATGCTTATGAAGATCATCTTCTCGAAGTCTCTGCAGATAGGCTGGTAACTAAACAAGACACGTTCTGACAAAGTTAAACACCCGCAATCCTTATGGACACCTTATATATACTGAAACACTGTCTTCTCTCCCTGTGCAAGTCGTTGTTATAATGTTCTTATAGCAACGCTGCTACAGAGCTAAGGGGCTGAGGGCAACATCGTCTTAGGGGTACGTTTATGCCACAGATGCACTTACGAGATAATCAGGGCACACTCTTCTACGACGCACTTTAGGTGATGCATTATGAGGATACACTCATAAGATAAATACTCGAGAAAAACTGGAGAACACACTAAGTGACCCACTCAAGTGAGACACGGGAGACACAACATGGGTATATATACTCATGAAGTAGAGCAAACACTCTCATGTGAGTCGCAAGAATCACACACTAATATGGAACACAAAGGAGACAAAATCACAGTATTCACTCGGGATTCAGATTCTTGAAGCACTAGCGGAAGATGTCCTCATGCATATCATTGGCATCAAGGTCAGGATACGATCTCAAGGCACACGTGCATATTCCTCGAGGAACTATCCAAGTGACATACTCTGAAAGAGATTTACTAACCAAATGATACATAGAGAACAAACTATGATACAGTCTGGGCATAGAAATGTCTTATTATGAAACACACACTTGAGGAACTCACACAGGGGAGACCTCCACGACACACCTATACAGTCAGGTCTCAGCCGAAACAAATGCTCCTTAAGACACACTCAGGAGGCATCCAAGGGACACATTTAGATACACTCAGAGTGCATATCAGGAGACTATACTTCCACCGAGGGCCTCAGCCAGAACAATCATATAACTCTTCTTTCCTGGGTGAGCTTAACATTCCGTCGGTGGTGTTCTTTGCCCGAGGCAAAATGTAAAACTAGAAATGTATGACGTAGCGCGGACGTGGTAAATATCATTATGAACATTAGAGTGAGTAGAAAAAAAAAAACGATCAAGCCTTCACAAATTTTCTTCATTTGTTTTCCATTACCAAATAAAGAATCAGTACAAGATGTCAGTTGTAGGACAGAACACATAGCCTAGAATACAAAATGCTACGTATTTATAACAACCATAACGATCAAGTGTATAATCTTTCGCTCTCTTTGAGACCCCTCGCATACCTCGACAATACGATACATTCGTAAGATTTTAATATCAGAACTTATTACAGCAGAACGATGTTTGTTGTGCTGTTTTTAATCTGCATATCTAAACGGACGGTGATTTTAGATGCTGGTGGGCATACGTTAGATATAAAACTGATATCAGATTACACAAGCGATCATGTTAATATTTCAGGGGTATCGAACGTGCAGATAAGATCAGATTCTAATCAAATGATAAAATCAAAATATCCAAAGGTATGATTTCCCGAAACGCATGGGACACGTTAGGGATTGGTAGGAAATATATTGAGGAACCTTATACTAATGATAATTACATCAGCATTAATGATAATAACGGTAATAGTAATAATACTAAAATAATGATAATGGTACTAATAATGATAATATTGATATCAGTTATAATATTGGTAATAGCAGTCATGACAATGATAGTAATAATGACAATGATGATAATAATAATAATGATAATAATAACAATAATAGTAATAATAATAATAATAATAATAATAATAATAATAATAATGATAATAGTAATGATGATAATGATATAATAATAATAAAGATAATGATAATGATAATAATGATAATAATAAAAATTATAATAATGATAATAGTAATAATAATAATAAAATGATAACAATAATAATAATAATAATAATAATAATAATAATAATAATAATAATAATACTGAAGCGATTGAGCAGTGATACATCAATTCATGCTTTTTAGTGTGACATAGGAGAAAAAGAAGATGAAACGCAGGTGAGGAATAATTCTCACTGTCTTCTTATCAAAATTTATGGACGACTGCCGGCAGGAGGAGCAACGTGTTCTGTAGAACATAATGATAATGCAACTGTGGTAGGATTGCTGGCTGACAGACAAGCTTATATTTCCATATGTCTGTATGAGCAGGGACTTTTGCATTCGTGTGTGTGTCTGTGTGTATGTGTGTGCGTGTGTGTGTGTGTGTGTGTTTGTGTGTGTGTGTCTGTGTATGTGTGTGTGTCTGTGTGTGATTGTTTTTTTTGTGTGTGTGTTACTGGGAGACTGTTGTCCCGTCTCTTAACCTTGCATATATGTTTTATGTCTTTACTCCTATGTTTTTATGGACACATACACATTCCCCAGCCTAAGCCAGGTACAAATTCATCAACTGGCCCAGAAGGGAGGATGAACGCCTAGGCTGGTTGTGGGTTTACTGCCACGCCCAGGATTGGACCGGGTCGGGCTAACCCGTGCTAACTTACTATGTTAGTAACGCTAGATATCTTTATATGGACAGATGATGTGAGTGAGTATGTGGTAATACTTTGACTCATACTTTCAAGTCATTATTTATACAAAATCTGATATCATTGTTCTTCAAACTTTACACATGTTACGTGAGGCTTCTGTTAATCATTCTTTTGAGACTTTTTCCGACTAGGCTTTAACATGATTGTTTGGGCTTTAGGCCTATCAGCCGCCAGGGTCATTACGGCAGTCGACGTCAGGCTACAGCATCCACTAACAAGAAATCTTCAACACCTTCCTCTGGTGTTGTGGATAATTCTGAGAAATCATACACTCTCACTTTGCATGTGACTCAACTGAGTTTAGCATACATATTCTTTGGATATCATTAGCACAGTTGCACTCCCGTCCCCTACATATATTTATCGACTTTTTTTTTGCGCACTTGCACTGGTCCAATGTGCAACGATGCTAATGTATACACGTACTAAGCCTTTTTTTATTTTCCAGTTCTTTACGTGAGAAAGTTAAAAAGAAAAGTTTGAGAAGCGAATATAGGATCGAGAGAGAAAAAGTGGAGGCAAAAGGTAGGAGTAAAGGTGTTAATGCTTTATGCTAACAGTCACATACTTTTTCTCTGAGCCATGTATGACTCAGTGTGACCTTTAATATCCCGTTGGAACTAACATTCTATTCTTTATCATTAAGCTGCCTGGTTTGCTAGCATTAAACATGCTGGATGTTGACGCGCGCCTCAGAGATACCTATGCTGATCATTTTCAGTGTTCTCATTTAATTGTTTACCTTTTAGCAGTTAGTTTGTTAGGAAATTCTCGACCCTCAGTCATTGCATAGTTCCTCTTTCTTCAAAAGTGCTGAAGTGATCGCTCTGAGTATCGATTAGGAGATTTTAACAGTAAGTTTTGGTTCTTGTAGTGTGAAAAGACTATGAATATTTGGGAGTCTTCGTCTGTTCATTTTTGCTTTTTGCTGGTGGCTATGTTTGGTTCGTCCGCTCAGGGGATTTAGAATATCATCTTAAATATATATATATATATATATATATATATATATATATATATATATATATATATATATATATATATATATA
>JAYMFT010157395.1:0-12495 GCA_038088735.1 Panulirus argus | reverse complement strand
AGAGGAAGGGGAAGAACCGAGTGAAAAAGATACAAGGGGAAGAGATGAGAGGGAAGCAAAGGAGACTACTCGACTTACACGCTCGAGAAGGATTGCCGAACAGGCGGGGAAGGTAGGCTCTGAATGTGTGGTCTGTGAAGGATGTGCACTTGGGGGCACACACAGTGTTTGAGGGGGTGAGTGTGAGGATTTAAATTTAGCGCATTAGTTGGAGGCTCGGTGGCTAGTCGCAGGGCACACGAGTCAATGGGCATTGTTGAAAGGCAACTCTGAGAGGACAACACGTTGTTGTGTTTGCGAGGACGGGATTCTGCCTGGTTTGCAGGTATGTTAAAGCTGTCGGTGTTAACTAGGTTATGCAGAAAAGGATTAAGTTATGCTGATGTGCTGATGATAAAGTAAGGAAGTCTGTTAGCTATGGAAATCGGGTGTGCAAGAGTTTCTGAGAGGAGTGCTTGTGGAACACGTCTGGCGACTGCGTTGACCTTGAGAAGGCGCTGTGAGCGAGCCTCTTAACACCTCAGTTCGACTGGCCTGTGCTATGTGACATATTGACTGTCAACCTCAGTGGGTGCCCGTTGGTACAGAAGGGCTAGAGATTGGTGTATGTCCACGACGCCAGGTGATTGCGAGAAAACTACACATCCTTGGTTGGACGGCAAGACTACGGCCGCTGGTGCAGCTAAGTGCTCGGGGTTACAACTCCATATGGGGGAGTTGTTAGCTTGCCTTGTTCAGGAGAGGTAACCTGAGTGAACCAAGTCACGAGACTCAGGTAGTCTGGTATGGTAACCAGATTGTGAGAGGTGTGAGCCGAGTGGGGAGAGGCCTTGTAGGTGCTGGGATGGGAGAAAACCCAGGCAGTGCTTTAATAAGTACCTGTTGGTAGTACTGACCAATGTACTGTATGTAAATATATCTGTGAGCAGTTGTGTCAGTGTTTCCATTTGGAGTTAATTTCTTTATTGTATGAAAATAGCTTAGCTTCTGTGAGCAGCTAACTGTTTCTCTATGAAGTTAATTTCTTTATTTTATGTAAATATCTTTTGTGCGTAGTTAAGTGTTTTTGTTTGGAGAAAATTTTTGCTATAGGATTGGCAATAACTGTAAATTAAAGTTTTGTAAACCCTACCAATTGTTTGTACACCCTAGCAGGAGATTCTCTGTATTGAGTACTAAGGTGAACTCTAAGACAGAGTAGGGCAGCTTAAGCCCAGCTCATTACACAGTAATGATAAAACATTGAAGAAAACTGAAAAGAAATTTGTATTGTGCGGCATGAGAGAGGGCATTGTGTGGCAGACTAGTTAGCGGTGTATATGTGTAAAATGTGTCATATGTGTTCTGGGGAGAGAATTTTACACCTGTGGTGCCCCATCTCAACCTTGTATGTGTATCATGTTTTTGATCTTATTTGTTTACACAAAAACACATGTCCTAAGCCAGGTACCCATTTATCGACCATTCCTGAGGGTTGATTGAATATCTGGTTTACCAAACCTTCATTTCTATCAAAATCACTATTTTTTGTGATTTCCCCAACCCAAGATGCAATTTTGAGACACAGGGACGAGCCTTTTACAGGAATCATATTTTGTGTACTATGAATCTTTTGTTTCTCAGGTTCACTTTCACTTTTTTACCTTTTGCTGATCATTCTGTGATGTTAACTTGGGTAAGGTTTACAAACTTTTCAAAATTAAAACTACAGTAACACTGGAGCAAAAAAAAAAAAAGCCATTCGTCAACTACTGTACTTCATAAATGTTAAATTGCAAGTGTTAGGTTGGTTTAGAGTACAGCGGGTGAAAAAATTGATCAAATTCCAAGTGTTAGGACTTGCAACTTCCACACTAGGAACAATGCATGACGTTAAACATTAAATGAAACCCAGTCTAAACCTTCAAAACTTTTATATGGTAATTATTTGACTTGTTATAAAAGTGATGTCAGAGAAAACATGGAAAGACTTCAAGTAATTGAGTCAAAGACCGTGTTTAGCATAAGATGCTTATAAACATTATGACCAATTTAATGTTCTAAAATATCATATTTATTTTCATTTCTTTACTATATTGTTGCAACTGATAATCACTCAAAATACTATGAAATTAATATAATGCTTTTATAATATGTACTGTATCCTGAAGTTATTTTTTTCTGTAGGAATACATATCCACTTAGGATGTATCATGGGAGTCGGAAAATAGGGTTTGCGGACCAGTGTTCAGCTGAACAGCCAGTTTTTCAGGAATGAACCCATTCTATTTATGTGGAGGATGGGCATATCTTGCTCTCAAAATGCATCTAAATGCTACAAATACAGGCAGAAAGTTTTGTTAAACACTATAATTACAGTACAATGAAAAGTGACCAGAGGCATTGTTGTCCAGTCATAAAGCAGACTTTGTGGAATTTACTGGTTAAGCATTCTCTGTAAACGAGAAGAATCACTGTTTTTGAATTTCTGCATATTCAAAAGTTAGTTATTAGTCCTGTATTCTCCAAAAATGAGGTTATTGGTTCTTCATTCTTGCCAAGTTAGAAGTTAGGTAGTTTCTTCCTTCCAAATATCACGTTAATTCCTTCTCATTTACAATATTTCAAATCATTAATTGGCTAATAACATTTTTCACACGTGTTCTAGAGAACATCTATCTCAACCAATGTGTTTACTATCCAAAAGATGCCCATATATACTTAGACCTCTTGATTTACATACATCATAGACTATTTCAGGTCATAAACTGCCCAATAACATTTCCTGTGTACCTCAGTCCTGCATTCTTGAATTGACTGGCATGGATTCTTTCAAAACTTCTTCAGGCTTTGTGAAACAAGCCAACATACTACCTTTTTCAGGGAGTGACCTGTGTTATGGATTGGTTAGTCATGATTTACAATGTATGTTTGGCCCAATGCGAGATGGCTGAGGACTGGCAGAATGCCTGTGTTGTGCCATTATACAAAGTCATGGGGAACAAAAGTGAGTGCTCCAATTACAGAGGACTGGCAGAATGCCTGTGTTGTGCCATTATACAAAGTCAAGGGGAACAAAAGTAAGTGCTCGAATTATAGAGTATACCTAGTAAGCTGTATGAAGAAGTAGCACCTGAGAAGATGGTGACATGCACAAAGCATCATGTTGGGGAGGAGTAGTGGGTCTTCGAAAGTGGTAGAGAATATGTGGACTAGGTGCTTACTTTGAAAATATTTTGTCAAGTCAGCCCAGGAGCAGTTGTTCATTGGCCAAGGGCAGACCCATATAGTGAGTGAATGGCTGTGGAAACCTTTGGATCATTTATAAAAGTCTGGTGCCTCCTTTCCAAATCATAAGGGTAGGAGGAGTCCTGACTAAAATGTTCTCAAGGTATGTACCTCATGCTCATGGGATGCTGCCTCCAAGAGAAAATGTTTTTCAACTTTCAAAATCAACATCTTTTACATTGACTCAGAATCTGAAAATTATAAAAAATCCAAGATTGTCCAGCTTCTAGGCATTCAGGGTCTTTCATGTTGTACATGTACAGTATTATGCTATCAAGTTTAGAATAAAGTATAACAGATCCACAAGATCAAAGCAGCAAATACAAATGGTGCCAGCAGCATATGTACATGGGAAATTAAACAACAGTATTATGTAAATATGTACTTTTTACTGTCCTCCATAACTAACACAGAGATGCAAAAAAATAAATACTATATATAAAGAGGTACAGAATATATTAAAATTTTCTATGACAATCTTTTTGTAAACACAATACAGTACAGTATTTTCATTCTATAACAGCTAATGGAAAGCTCAGAGCCAACGTAGTTACAATATGATATATATACAAGTATTATCCCTTAAAGGGGTTACTGCACCATTCCTTTATCCTCAAGCAGACACCAAGAACATGGAGATTTGTCTGCCTTCAAGCCATTTTGTGGTTACGAATCTTTCAATTGGATTCAAACATCCTTCCCACCAGGAGGGCTGTCACCTAGCATGGTAAGGAATGAATAACTTAAAAATACCTATCCATTAATATATCATCAAATTTGCTTTATATCAGATGAAGAAAATAATGGGTTCTGAATCTGAGAAACTTGTTCATGAGCCTTCATGTGGTGAACTGACAAAAATCCCATCCAAGTTTTGTTTTAGACAACAGATTACAAAGACAAGTTAAAAACGGTTAACTGTGTTGGCCCTACAATTACTTCAAGTGACTGAGGAACTTGTAGCCTTCTTAAACAAATCTCTTCTAAGTTATCATAGGACACAAATTGATGGAAGCAATCCACTTCAAGCCCTTTTTATCTGACAAACAATAAATAGCACAATTCAGAAGAAGTAAAATAATGGGTCATAAGTAATATGTTTGGTTTCAGCGTGTCCTCTCTAAATTTAGAAATGAATCCCTTTAACTCAAGATCCATACCTTATAATTCTGACACTAATCTCAAGACACAGATACTTAATAATAGAAGATAAAGTGGTTTACATATGGGATGGAAGAATATATCAGGATAATCTTACATAAACTGCTTTCCTAATACATCTCTGTAATAGCTAAATCAAAAATTATGGGTAAAGGGTTCCCTTGTAAGATACACAAAACTTTCAACTTCAACAAAAAAAAGGGACATGCTTAATCAGTATAATATGTGAAGCTTTGAAATCCAGGCCAAGAATAGCCTTATGATACAGCCATCTGAATAATTATATAGTGACACTAGAATTAATAATTAGAAATACTAATCACCCTTATGAGATCATGCTCATAGTTAAATTCATACTTCCTGTACAAGAGACAGAATCACGCAGCAAATACTCATTCTTTTTAGACTTGGAAGAGAGTTAACACCAATCAGTTCACTAAACAAAGAAAAAAGTCAGGTTGGAAGAGAGTTACCACCAATCAGTTCACTAAACAAAGAAACAAGTCAGGTTACAAGCTTAACACAACTGCTAGTCTTATCTACTTCAGACATAAACTTATGTGATCTGTTAACACAACTGTTAGTCTTATCTACTCCAGACATAAACTTATGTGATCTGAACAACTTTCAACATAAATTTATGCATCAAGGCTGTGTGGTGACCCTGGGCAGTGACTGAGGCGACTTTTCACTCATAGTGTAATTTCTTGCAGGCAGAGCCTGGTAATGCAGTCAGTCATCCTGTAACCATGCCAATGACAGCACATTTTTATTAACTGAGCTACTTTTAGCTAGATTTAGAGGACCAGCCAGAAGATGATCTTGAATTACTTGAAAATAATGATCTATTTTCAGATCATGTGGAGAGTGATTTTATGGGCACTGGCCTTCCGGGATTGAGGTTTAATAAAGATAAGGCAGAAGGTAATTCTAGCAAAACTGGAGGAAGTATTACCAGCAACTGCCTGAACTTAAATGATAATGCAGTTGACTGGTAACTTTACAAACTTTAATAATTTTGCTTTTCTTATAAAATTATCAAATAACCACAGATTATAACAAATAAGATCCATTACATAAGGTAAAACATAGTAACAATCAATTCTTTTTATATGAAGGTAAAATAAATGAGAAAATATACAGAGTGGAAACTCATCTAATATTCAGGCCTTAATTCCACATTTTGTAAAGCACTGTGCTGAAACATCAACAGAACTTCTGCACATTGTTAGAATGAAAGTAGTGGGCAAAATGTACTTTCCAAGTGATCCTTTTTCATTTTCATGTGAATATCTTAGAAATTGTAAGGTTAAATAAACTATTAGCAAAGTTAAAACTGAATTTTGAGGACTAGAAAGGAAACCTTTGTTAAAAGTTGAGGGTATGGGTGCAGCATTACCACAGTATACAAGAGCACTGCTCAAGCACCCTGGTTTCCACAAAACCTTAAAGCACACAGAGAGGCTCCAGTTATCTATGGAATTACACATTGAACAATGTCTAGCATAAGAAAGTGAATCTCCTCCAGAAAACCAATGATACAACACTACTATATGCATACACCCAGTCTTCCAGGGGTTTATAAATAAGGCACCATAAAACACACTTCCAAATAATCACCCACATGCATCAAAAAAGAATCACCATTCATTCTGGAGGATGTTTTTCTTGTTGGTGATGATTGTGAAAAAAAAAAAACAGACTGAGATGAAGAGTTTTGAAAAGTGGGTATGAGCACTATGTTTGTAAAACTACACACACACACACACACACACACAAAAAAAAAAAAAAAAATAAAATCCTGCTCCACATGTCACAGTTTGGCTGTACTCTTACCAGCCAGTAAAGAATTCCAGGATAAATTAGCTTCTTCCTTAAACAGACATGTAAAACAAGACCCTTTGTAGGGTAACTGAAATCTATGTAGTTCATGTTGTTCATATGCTCCATGTAATTAATTAATTTGTTCCTTGAAAATTTCTTATTATTAGTACTAATAGGGATTCAAAACACCTCATGGTTTGAGCAAACAATGAGTACTGCTTACTAGAAGTAAGCAGTATGAAGAGAGGTAAAGATTTACTGAAAACAGTTGCATTTCATTAGTTTTTCTTAAAAGACGACTGATAATTGTAAGTATGAAATGCAATAATCATTATGCCTCATTGTACCAATGTAAAGTTTGGATATTTCATTTGTCTCATTTTTCGACTAAAATTATTAATATACTAGAAATAGTAATGAATTTAAAAAAAGCAGTGCAAACATAGTTTGGTACTGCACCATTGGTTCTAGGTAAAACAGCTGTTACCATTTGTACTTACAATGACTGCTTATGCTCTTTGCACACTATTACTGCATAATTATTGGTGAACACAAGCACAGCACACATGAATAAACACAAGTGCTTAGGAAGCTTGTAACCATGATACTCATTGGTCTCTACCACCTGGTGGACTTGCCATTATTGTGCTCCCAATGTCTTAAATTTCTAGTCCAAGCACATGATCAACAACCTACCCTAAAGCCACCAAAATTTAGGCATAAAAGATGAGCCAGACATGTGAGTGCACTGCCACTTTATAGACAAAGGCCAGTCGATTCTGTATTACAGATGAAATTTTTGGGCATATGGCAGGCTTGTCACTGTCATGCCGAATGCCTTAAATGGAATCATTTTTGGTATCACTATATTCAGTTACTTTTAAAAGAACATAATGCAACTGAATTTTAGTGTTTGTCATACATGGTGTCAGTTGTAACTTTTATGAATTATGGACTGTATTATAGATTTCTGCCACTGCTAATAAGATTATGTCTTACTGAGTTCACAGTTTACGTTACCATGTTTGATAAACTGCCTGAAAAGTGGTTGCCTTCCCTTGACCTACCACATTCCCTTTGGTAACCACATTTCCCAGTTGAGTGCAAGCTCACTGGTAGCATGGTTCCTTGGAGGACCATGTTCCTTGGATTCCCACCTACCAAAGTAGTTTCTTAAACAAAATGTCAAGTCATTAGCTTAATAATACCGAAATTCTTATAATGAATGAAAGGATCTCCTCTATACAGACCAGAACTAATAAGAAGGTCAAAACTGATGCAATATCAGTTATATAAATTAGTAATATGTACTATTGACAAGAATATATTGTAACTGTTTCCAATGTTATCAGACATACAGTCTGTATCGCCTTAACAGCAATCATGGTCTGTATGAAGTATACCCCATCACTGCTAAGATTACTCGTTATGTTAAGCTTGTAACCTGACGTGTTCCTCTGTCTGATAAACTGGCTAGTAGGTGGTAACCTTACTTTGAGTTATCCTTCCATATTATTGTATCTTCTCATCACGTGCAATTTGACCAAAATCTTTCTTTGGCTTACTGTATTCTCGTGGTAGATAAACCTGTTTCAAGAAATCATAACCAGGAGAGTTTGTCAAACAGAGGAATACTTATATTTACATATCAGTACTACTAGTTTTAATAATTTTATTAGCAATGAAAGGATTTCATCAGTTTAGATGAGAACATGAAACTTCAATTTATACCCTTTCCCAAAAACTCACAGTGATGTGATTTTTTTTTTTAATTGGTTAGATATTCCTTTCATGTTTTCTTATGTTTGGTTTGGTTATGTTATTTTCATTGGGTATGATAGTTATGAGAAACAAAGCATCTTGAATATTTTTATGAGAATAGTTTACATATTTTTAGGGAATCAAGTCTCAATGTTAGGAATATCAAAATATCAGCCATGAAGAATTCAGCCTATGACTTATTTTACATCAAAAGCAATATATTTCAAAACAAATTTAGAATACTATTACACACCTCTTTTGTGTATCAAAAGCTTAATACATGAAAAATAATGCAATATTGTTGGTTTATGCTCATCTTTTGTACTGCATGAAAACACTGCCAACCTTCCTAGTACACAAATATACTTAGGTGTGTTCCTGCACTTTTGAGAATCTCAGTCAGATTTAAATACCACTTTTGTTGTGTTTTTCAGTGCGTTATCTCTATATCTGACTTTTTTGTTGTTCTTAGTGTTTACTTAGTTGTGTTAAATACTGCAGAGCTGAGAAGTACAACAAACTGAGAGTGAAAGAAAGGGAAAATAATCTTTCTGGATGTGTGAACTAAGGGAACATGGAATATATATTAAGGAAATGGGAGTATCACTATATCTTTTCAAATAAAACTTTGGTCTTGTTTTATGTTCTTTGTTTATAATTTTTCATATTGTAGTTCTGAAAAGTGCTATAACTGGGATGTAATGAGAAAGGAAAATTATACCCTCAGGTCACTTGAACTGAGGGAATGTGTTCTCTTTGAGGAAACACAGTGTGATTGCCTGAAACAATGCAAATGAGGTCAGAGCAAATATAATCAAATGTTTGGAGACCTACAGTTCATGTCTGCTTTAACCCTTTCATTACTTTGAGCTATGATTGCAGTGGTACACTGTAGAGTCCTCTAAGCCATGCTTGTGACCATGATATTTTGTCGCTCATTTTGAATGTCCATTTTGAGAATGAATGTGAGCAAATGAGGCCTTTTCTTCATCTGTTCCTGGTGCTAACTCACTAGTGTGGGAGATGGGAAACAAATATGGAAAAAGAAAATAATTAGTTAGTGGTCATGCCTGACTTGTACTTGTGAGATCTGGATAATATGTAATTCCAGGATGTGGTTAATGTCAATCACATATGTCTGTGACTCATAAATCAAAGAACTTATCTATATGTGACTCATATATGTAAGTTAAATACATGTTAATGGCAGTCACTGGGGGACCACAAGCATCTCTAACACATTTTGTCCCCACCTGTAACCACCATATCCAGTGTACTTTTCCTATACTTTTCCTGACAGTTGATGTAAGCTTTTATATTCCATATTCTTTATATTCTGATAATCTGGAAAATTAGGCTTTTTTATTTTGCCTTTACATTAACTTTTGGTTCATAAATGTACTTGAGAACTCTGATGGCTCATACCTAAATGCACATGGGAATGCTTAAATTTTGTAAAGAAGCAGGCAACTAGGTGTAAAAAAAAGGTGGGGGGGGGGATAATCAAGGCTCATCATCTAACATCTTTTAACAGAAACATGACACTATGAGGTACTGGCTCTCAATAACTGCATGAGTAGGCACTCCAAATATCAGTATACAATTCCACAGCAGCTATGTGCTGCTTGCCATGCTTTGAGGCCTGAAGCAATGTGTTGCTGTCTGGGTGAGCTTTGGAATCATACCAGTTATATTTATATAATCTGTCAGTCATTACAACTGATGTTTGTACATGAGTTCTTCAAGTGCTGCTGCTTTCTTTTGGTTTTGTGAAATATTCCATGTTATCTGTTTTCTAAAAGGAAACCTGGACAAGCATTTTGAACACATCATACTAAGCTCAAAAGACAACAAGCTCCATTATGTAGGTACTATTGAATAGCCTGAATTACCTCTGAGCCACAATTACCCCTTAAAATTTCTCAGAACTTAAAAAAAAAAATCTGAAATAGATAAATAAAGATAATTAACTTAATTCAATTTTAATTTCAAAGCTTTTCCTTTTCACATTTAAGGCAAATACAAAAAGGTCAGAACCATTCCTTGAAAATTAGTTTAACCATTAGAATTTGTATGCAGATGTTTTACTATGTAACATTTTCTCTGTGTCATAGAATAGGCCTTGCAGCACTCTGGGTGTGGTATATCATTGCAGCAGTAAAATTGATGGTCCCTGCCAGAAAAAAAACTGGAAACCATCGACCATGTGATGCTACCACCAACTCTGCTGTTAGTGGTCCACAGAGTATCCCTGGTATTGTTGCCTGCAACAAATTATTAGTTTTCAGTTAAAAATCCTTTTACAGTTGAAGGACATAAAATCATCATGATACAATGCAACAACAATTAACTAAATACAATGTTTTCCAACAACAGTCTCAAGACACTTACAATTGTATTTGATATGGCAAATGTGATGCCTGCATGATTGGGAGCAACATCTGCATGATTACTCAAGTGACCTGATGAATTGGCAGCACACAAGCCCATGGCCACAGATATCACTCTGAAATTGTAATATCATGCAATTAAGATTTGTTTAAGCATGTCTGAAATTCAAAGACATTACCTACTTCCCACAAATAGATTGAGATAATTTTCATTTCCTAGTACATAACAAACTGGTTAAAGCAGCACCTCCCAAAACTTCATAATCACTGGGCATTTGCTGAATCTCTGTTGTATTAAAAGGTCAGTTTTGAACTTGTGAAAAGCTATTTCTTCACAGAGGGGAGGTCAGTAAGGAGTAGAGAGGAGAGTCCTGCATTCTTTTGGAATACTATAATAGGTAATATTCCAGTAGTCGTAACTTTTTCTCTTCTGAACGGGTGCTCCGTTTATACAAGGGAATAATTCATCCTTGTATGGAGTACTGCTCTCACATTTGGGGTGGTTCTAGCTCTGTTTCCCTACTTGACAGAGTTGAGTCAAAAGCAGTCCGACTTAAAAACTGTCCCAGGCTAACTTTCAAAGTTGACCCCCTTGCCCTACGCCGCAATGTTGGTTCACTTTCCGTATTCTGTAAGTATTACTTTGCTTTTTGCTAGACCATGCAATACTCATCAAGCTGCTGCATCACATGATTATTGTGCGGCCATCAGCAACTCAAGGGTGTGCCATTTTGATAAGTGCTTCTTTCCCTGCATGTTGAAGCTTTGGAACACTTTACCTTATCATGTCTTTCCCAATAACTATGACCTGGCTTATTTCAATAGACAGGTCTTTCACGTTCCCAAAAGTTTGTAAATACTTTCCATGTTTTTTTTTTTTTTTTTTTTTTTTTTTTTTTTTTTTAAGGACCTGGTATTAATATGGATTTTGTCAGCGAATGGAGCCTTCACCATAAAAAAAAAATCTTTATTTGTTATCATGGAAAGGATCACCCTAGATGAACCATCGCTTAGCATTGTCTTCTACAAAGGAGTTTGTTATTGTGCAGCATAACTGAGTTAGCCATTTGGAGGCTGGTTTGTCATTGTGCAGCATACATAAAAGATGTTATGCATGTCACTGTTCCTGGGATAAGACAAGAGAACTGAGGCAGTGTGTAGTTCCAGGTGAAGGTGAGTTCATGGCAAGGGTGTGTGATGTCACCATGGCTGTTTACTTTTGTTTATGGATGGGGTGGTGAGGAAGGTAAATGCAAGGGTGTTGGAAAAAGGGGAAGGTATGCAGTCTGTAAGGGGTGAGAGGAGGGGCTGGAAAGTGGGTTGGTTGTATTTGCTGATGATACTGCACTGGTGGGAGATTTGAGCGAGATGTTGCAGAAGCTGGTGTCCAAGTTTGGGAGAATGTGTGAAGGAGAAAGTTGACAGTAAATTAGGTTTAGCAATACAGAGAACCAGGTTAGTTGACTCGTGAGTCTGAATGGAAAAATCTTGGAGAAAGTGACGTGTTTAGATACCTGGGAGTGGACATAGAATTGAATCAAATGGAAGCAGAGATGGGCAAGGAGGCAAAGGTTCTGGGACCAATGAGGAATGTGTGGAAAGAGAGGTCACTATCTGGGAGTGCAAAAATGAGTATGTCATAAGGTATAGTAGTGTCAAAAATATTGTATGGATGAGAGTCAAGGACTAAAAATAATGAACAGAAGAGAGTGAATGTGCTGGAAATTAAATATTTGAGGACAATGAAAATGAAAGGGTAAGAAAGATGTGTAGTGGTAAGAAGAGTATGGTTGACAGAGCTGAAGTGGATGTGCTAAAATGGTTTAGATATATGGAGAGATGAGTGACAAGAGGTTGGGAAAGAGGATATGTGTGTCAGAAATGAAGGAGACAAAAAGAAAAGGAAGGCCTAACTGGAGATGGAAGGAAGGAGTAAAAAGAACATTGAAAGCTTGAGACCTGAACACACAAGAGGGTAAATGGCATACTTGGGTCAGGGGTCTACATGGTGTAAGAGGACTGAACCAGGGCATATAAAACAGCCTGGGAACACACACTTTTTTTTTTTTTTTTTTTTTTTTTTTTTTTTTTC
>JAYMFT010157394.1:0-26535 GCA_038088735.1 Panulirus argus | reverse complement strand
CTGAAACATATATCTTCTTTGTCAACCTTTCCTCACTCATACGTTCCATATGTCCAAACCATTTCAACACACCTTCTATGTGAATGAATGCTGATAAGAATTCTGTACTTGTACATGAAGTGCAAAACAACATTGTAAGTTACACTTTTAAACTTTAGTATATTGGACATATTAAAGCTCATCTTTACATTTACATTTGCAAGATGAAATCAGTCTCGCTTTTATTTTCCTGAGCTTCTTTTCCCTAACACACTCTCAAGAACCCACCAACAGACTCCTATGTTCTTCAACTCCCAAATTCTGTTCCACCAGTAGAGATAATCCAATAAGCCATTTCAGTCAAGATTGCATTCTAGTTTAGTGTAAGTCTGTGGTCTGTTCTCTATACTGAAAGGTCTTAACTTGCACAGAAAAGCAATAAGTCTACCCTGGCCAAAGCTGATGCTCTTTCCCTCTCGCCAACCCCCAGGGCTGGAACTGTGGACCCCATTTGCAAAGTGCTTGCATGCATCAGGCACAACCCCATTCTATGTAAAAAGGAGTTAAAGGCAGATGGAATGCAAAAGTTAAAAGGCTGGATTTACAGAATCGTTGTTGGTTTGTAAGTAATCATGTTTTTTACAACAGTCAAGCTGCAAAGGAATTATTATCATTAGAATCTATGGTCCAAGGGAGAGGATCAAGGTAACCCATGAAGTAATCTGGACTTGGCTGAGGATGTTAAGCTCTGCTCTTCTTTGCATCATACATAACATACAATAGCTAGAGTGGATATGTTAAAAAATGAGGCCACTGTTTGTTTATTCCTGACGCTGTCTTGCTGAGGCAGGAGAGGAATTGATTATAATAATAGTAATGATAAATTACTTATGTTGCAGGTCTATGCAGGATCTGAGCTCAGAAAATCACAATTTAAGATCAGAAAATCACTATACAACCCACAGGACTTGAAGTATATAATCCCTTCTCACAGAACAAAAGTGCCAGATGGTTTCGAAGAGAACTGGACACCTTGAGAAAACTTGGACTTATCAACTCCATTTCCCTCACCTCGGTGAGATATTCATTATTGTTTATTCTACCGTTCTCATGAAACGCAGGTTTCTGATCTTGCACTTGTGACTCTGTGGTTTACCCCAAGAAGAACTTTAGATCTAAGTTTATTTTTGGAGAGAGAGAGAGATTCAGACAATGTGACCGTATCTAATCCTGGAAGTAGTTGAGGTAGTACTACTGGAAGGGTGGTTGCAAGAAGTCTCGAAGGCCGTATTTGTGGTGGTGATCCTTGATGACGGAGTCGAGGGTGGTGGTGTGTGCCAGCGTGACTGTCTTGTGGAGGCGAGAGGTGAGGAAGCACAGAAACCCGGCAGCCAACAGTACGCTCAGGCCCAGGAGGCCGGAGAGGATCATGAAGGTGGCACAGGACTGGTACAAGGCTTCCGTCTGTGTGAAGAACTCTGGAAATACACATTACCGAGTAATCTTTCATGCCACAAAGCTATTCGTGGTGCATTTATTTAGACCTGAGTACTTGGGGAGTATGTGAATGTGTAATGTCGTTAATGTTTTATGTTTTTAGAGGATAGATTTTTTCTATGGATTACCTGAAGATTGGTCCTTGTCTAACCTAATTTTTAAATGAAATAAAGGCGTTCGAAGCACACACACACAAACCTCTCCTAAGGCAAAGGTGTTACCTTCAGGCATGATGACGGTGATGCCGACGTTGTCCCCTATCTTAGCCGAGGGTCCGTCTGGTAACGGGCTGGAGGAGGGCTGTTCCTGGGTCGAGGCCTCGGGCACAGCAGTCGGGAGGGAAGTGCTGCTGCTGGTGGTGGTAGTTGAGGTCGTGGTGGTCGCGTTCACTTCCATCTTGCCAGTGAAAGACAAGGCACTAAGTCAGTGTTTAGATTCAGAATTTATAACGTATCTATACAATCTTTTGAAAATATATGGGTATTCAAATGAAATATCCAGGGCAAGTTATTGAACCTCTGTCACAAGTTTCTGTAGAATATTGAGAACGTCATTGTCTATGCTGGTTTCCAAGGCTGTTTACGTTGCCGTGAAACATTTAAGAAGACATGGATGATCACGAAAAAACTGCAAGGAATAATTTTAAATCTTATGTCCGCTTCAAATTGCAGGCAGTTTCTGCACATCAAGTACTTCAGCCGACTAAACAGAGCAGTGCTAACCTAACGAAACCAAACGGAAGAAACGTCATCCACTTCCACAGTTGGTAGCTAAAGTGGGAGACGCTGTGTGGGCGTCGCTAGACAATAGTACTGAATATCCTCTTACCATGCCAGCCACTAGTTTCGACTGTCTCCCGTTATGGATCTTGCCAGGGAATTTACAAAATATTAACACGCCATTATCTACTTTTTCCCATGAAATCACCTGTGAAACGGACACATACTAACATGGTAGTATGGATAAAGATGTTCTCAATTGGAAGTGAAGGAAACAAGTCTTCCAAGAGACAACCGAAACAAGTACTGGAAATAATGAAAGATCGTCATTAATTAACTTTCGTAGAGGCACTAATCGATGCTGTCTCACGATGACAGTAAAGTACCTGGACCTCATCCTCGAGGGAAGCTGGGCGATGGAGTTGGGTCGGCCCAGAGAGGGAGGCGTTACGGCTGGGCAGCAGGAGGCTGGAGAGTGACTCGCCGTGGTCCGCCGACACTTCAATCATACCCTCGGCGTAGTGGGTCTTCCGTCGTCGCCGCCTCCGTCCATGACCCGATGGCTGGAACAGGTCAAGACAGAATTCCTGTGGAGGAAAATGTCAAAAATGAAACACTTCCATACCATATAATCCACTCAGGGTAACACAATGTTGCCAACTTGACATCGAACATTTTGGCGCTGAAAACGCACGAGAGCTTATACCAGGAAGGGATCTGGTGAATATATAAAAGAAAATTGAGCTGCTACTAACTGGCAGACAGTCCCGGGCGTCGATGCAAGCCTTAATAGTGGCGTGGATCCAAAGCTGCGACGACCCCGCCATCTTGGAGTCGAGCATGAAGGCCTCGAAGTCGAGTCTCACCTCGCCTGGCTCGTCCTTGCTGCGGTGCGGCTGCTGTGGCACGATGGACGCGAACTCCGGCAGGCGACACCTGGGTCGCGACACACACACACACACAGTTACCACACAGGATCCCTAGCTGCCCACAGTCATGGAAAGCCATGTCCAGTGAGATATATACATGTTCACAGTCAAATACACTACAAATATGAAACCTGTAGAAAGAGAAAGGAAGGCAGCATACACACCCATCTTTGACGAGAGCCACGTAACCCGGAGCGTAGGGCAAGGCTGGGTCGCTAGACACCGTCACCTCCATCAGCTTGACGTATTTCCAAGCTGCAACATGACGACAGCGTCAGCATTATCCTTGAACACAACCACACATGGGGTTAGTTAGACATGCAGGGGTTCCCCTCTACTCGATGTACGGGAACATGAGGCTCGTGAATGATATGGATCTGACCACAGTGGAGCGAGCGACGCTCCGACAATCTATGATGTTTTAGAAATAAGTGTAGAGAATACGTTGGTAAAAATAAAGATGACGTTAAGGAACATCTTCATGTGGTGTATTGGTTATCATGGAGCGATCGTTCACACGTGAACATTGATTCTAAGAACGAAGATAAATGTAGACAAAATAATGAAGTTCTGGTTTTCTTGAAGAAAATGGGTCAACATGGAAAGTTATCTTAGGAAATGTAAGTTAAGAATATGTAGGTTGTTGATAAATCAAGAATGTGGGTGATGTTTGTAAGTTAGGAATGAGCAGGCTGTTGGTAAGTTAGGAATGTGTGGGTTTTTGTTAAGCCAGGATTGTGTAGTTGTTTGCAAGTTGATGGAATATGTAGGCTGTTGGTGAGTTAGGAATGTGTCGCTTGTTGGCAAGTTGGGGAGAGGTAGGATGTTGGTAAGTTAGGAATGTGTAGGATGCTGGTAGGTGGGGAATGTGTAGGTTATTGTTAAACTGGAAATGTGTGGCTTGTTGGTAAGTTAGGAATGTGTAGTTGTTGGTAAGTCGACGGAAATATGTAGGTTGTTAAGTTTCGAATATGTAGAATGTTTGTGAGGGGGCAGACTATTCAAATCATAAACTCAATTTTTCTTCTTCGTCTGGGAGGCTCAACCTACTGGAGTGGGTGTTGATCCTGGCGCGGATCTGGAGCCTGGAGCCGATGGGAACGGCCTGATCGACGGGCGCGTGGGAGCGCGCAGTGCGAGCCGTCGACATCTCCCGGTAGAGCGCCACCTCGTACTCGAGTCGGCCCGGCGACTCCTCCACGACCCCCGACACCCGCCCCGTCGACGGCCTGTGGCGGGGAAGGCAGATTATAACCGTTTAGCGTTAGGACTCACCTGCATCCCCGGCGATGAAGATCGTCCGATCTGTCACCAGTGCTAACTTCGACGTGATCAACTGTACGTGCATTACTCATTCTTTAGTATTTCAGAGTTAAGAAATTTATTATCTCAGAAATGGACATAGGAAGAAGGGGAATAACGTAACGATGGACGGAAGTGGTAGCGAATCAGTCAGTTCGACTCACAGGGATCCAGCGAAGCCAGCGGCGCGGTTCTCAATGACGGTTGGCGAGGCTGGCTTGCACATGATGATCACCTCCTGGTCGGTGGCTAGCACCACGCCTTCCAGCTGCGGGAACCATACCCGCAGCGTCACGTAACCCTGCCACAGGAAGAAAGGTTAACACCTGCATCGAAAAATCATGGACACAGAAAATCTCCTCTACCTATCTCCCAGGACAAGATACTACTGTATTCCCAGCTTTGACACTGTCAACGGTTTATGATCACATAAACAAGTATTAAATCCCACCTCAGACAGCCATGGAGAAGGTTACTTTATTATCCTCTCCCATGCCAGCATTTATTAAGACCCTTTTGGTTTACACTGGCAATGGCTCAATAATCATACTCATGACAAGACATTTCAGCAAAACTTTCACCCTGTCACTGCTGTGTGAGACAGCAGTATCTGCTTACCACATGCAAACCGCCAAATCTCGTAGAAGCTTTGAAATCAAGAACAAAAATCTCTAGGCATGAGATACTCTTGCTCTCTTTTTCACCACAGTGATGTCCAAGAAGCTTCCGCTTGGTGAAACACCAACTGCGTCTATGGTCAGCCACTGCAATCAACCGGCCGTCCTTGGGGTACCTTGAGGTCCACCCCGACTGAAAAGTCTCTCAAGTGGTGCAGCTACCCGGGTCAGTCGGTCAGAGGAAAGACCAGTCAGAGCCAAGGATAAAGCATTTCCTGAAGATATTGCAACTAATATCTCATCTTCATTGTGGAGGCTCTGCTTTTCCTCCAGGAATAACAAGGGGAGAAAGGAGTTTTTTATTTTCGTATCTAAATCCACACGTTCTGTACATTTTTTCTTTTTAATCAGAATGTCAATTGGTTGGTTGGTTTTCTGGGTTTTAGGCTTGTCAACTACCAGGGTCATTTTTTAGGGCCTTTAACTTCAAGCAATATCCACCTTCTTCAGGAGTTAAGAATAATTCTAAGACAAAAAACGCTGTCATTAAGTATATCCCCCGTGCTTGAAAATGCCAGTACTGCCCATCAGAATAGCTAGTTAATGACAACCCCCAAATAATCTTGTATATTTGTTTAACATTAAACTGTCATCTTATTCTCATGATCCACGAATTACTAGAAGCTTTCAGCCTCCTTTTTTCATAGCAAGTTTCCTTCATCTCAAATTTTAAGGTTTAATTCGACATTTTATCGTTTGCTTGAAGACTGGAGCACCAGACACCACGTCGCAATAGAATGGAAAAACGACTTTCTTAACGTGGACTATAGTTCCATAGAAACAACCACTTACTCGTTAACTTCTCGATCACTTAATGTCCTGGGATCTGTTCTTCCTCTGCGCCAAAATAGTATAAGTGTAAAATAGTTGTGGTCCCCAGGTGACCAGGCACGTGCCCCCCAGCCTGCGGCAAGTGAAGGCACGAGCCAGGCGCGCCGCAACCCAGCGCGCCCACCGCATGCACCGGCAGGCAGAAAGAAGGAAGAGGCAGGCGGCATGGTACGCCGCCGCCACTGATTACCAGCCGCTGGACGCCTCCCAGCAGCAGCCCAGAGCAGACGGCGTGCTGCTGCAGCGCGTGAGACTGGGCTACTGCACCAGGGAGGAGCTGTACGACAGCTTCCAGTGGCAGGCGTGCGACCACTGCGGGAGGCACAGCCGCCACCCGAAGCTGCACTATTTTGTTAAAAGATAAAATACTCCTGCCTTCTAAAATAGGTCTTTTGTACATACTCAAAGGAGATTATTTTTTGTGGTTTATGATTATGAATATTTGCGTTTTTTAACACATTTTTTCTATATTTTCTATATCCCTCAGGAGAGATTAAACACATGCCATACAACCAAAATGTTACGGATATATATATATATATATATATATATATATGAGAGAGAGAGAGAGAGAGAGACTGGACTGGTCAACCCCTATATGGAATACACTGATATTTAAGGACACAAATTACTTAACTAAAGAACTCATAAGATGTGGTTGAACCATAATTTAGAAACAAAACCGAAAACATCAAAGGATCATATTCGGCACTCTTTTAGACGCAGATGTTATCATTATGAAGAGAGAGAGAGAGAGTTAGGTTCACTAATGTGCTGATTACATGGGTTCTCCCGTAAATAGATGTATTTTTGCATACCACTTCATACCATGAGACCTTTCTTGTATCAAACGACCATTGATAAAAAAAAAAAGCCAAAGTATCAGCTGATCGTATTCCTTTGGTTTTACTTTGGTACAATTCAAAAACGTTGAAGTTATTATTATGTGTTTATCACATTTATTATTTACATAATATATAGATATAAGACTCTAATTTTACATTACTCTATTATGAAAGAATAGAGATAGTGATTGCTTTGCATTAGTCGCCAATATTTGTAATGATAATGAGACTATTCAAAGTAAAAGTAGTCTGGAAGAAAACATCATGGCGTTTGTTGTGACTGGAGGGACAGCCGCACGATGAGCGGCTTAGAGATGAAACGAGTTGATTATTGACAGAAATGGCAACGTATGACGATAGACAATGGCTCTTGTCTCATATACAAAATTCTTACGTGACCAGTGATGACACAGGTTTGTGAGGCGTCGGCCTTCCTTGTATGTTGCGAGTGGTGATAGGAGGCTGGTCAGACTCCCATCAGCTCAGAGCCGCTTTATGAGGAATCCCGACCAAAATTCATCCTTTGGGTACTTGGTAATTTGTGGTCGACGTTGGATGGATTAGTTGGTGACGAGGAAACGTATATCAATACGTTAAGGGTATTATTAGGTACGATATTGCACGAGGGTACCTGTAACTTCATTTGGTATAACATTTACGGGTGAATTATATGTATTCGTTGTGGACCGCTATGCTCAGAGCTGTAGTAATAGAAAGCTCCATTATTTCAGTCGTGGTTATGCAATTTACATGAATGGTATTGATAGTGGAGGTTTGAATATGTTGATATTATTTGTTTTGCTTGTAGAGGTGTGAATGAAGCAACTCTGGTCTCTGTGGCTATGTAGATTCAGCCTGTTTGGATGCAAACACCAGTCACATGTATAACAGTGTTACCCTGATGTAGCTTTCTTTGATATCTCCGTATTTACTTATACACTTAATGAATTAACTACACATAATCCTCATCATCAACATATTGCCAGAATCGCCGCTCAAGAGCACACAGTCCTTAGACTGAAAACACCATAACGCAGATTATTTATCCAGATGCCTTCCCATCTTTCCCACTGGGAATGCTGGATATGTTGCCATATGACATGGTACACTTGTTCGGGATTAATGTTCAGTTAGATAATCATGCATCTGCCTAACAAATTATCACTCTGGTTTAGCAGACTACATCCACTGATAGTCTGATTAAATCTGACTGTTGTTACTACTTGACGTAAATAGTAACAGAGCATAGACCAGTATGTAACATTCAAGTCTCAAGCCAGATAATGTGCACAGTACTGTTGGAGAGATTAAGACAAACCATTGTTGATTTTCTCATACATAGGTCTTTGAGAACATGAAAAAGTTTGTGCTTTCAACAAACTTGCCCTAGATAAGAAAGCTGTTGTACACAATACTGGATGTCATAAGTGTAAAACTGCTATCAAGGAAGAACAATCAAATGTATGTAAATCAGTTAGAAAAGTGCAGATAGACACTAACAGTTTCAAGCTTAGCTTTTGGTACCATTGTGTGTATTTCTGAAGTGGCTTCCCTCATTTTTCTGAAATTTGATGCAGTTTGTGAAACATCACATTGATTTTTACGTAGTACAAGAAACATCACATTGATTTTTACGTAGTACAAGATACTAATGAAGCAATGATAAAGTCTATAAAGAAGCAAAATGGGGAAAGTAAGATTGGCTTATGGATGAGAACACAGAGAAGTGGTATCAGTTGTCTTCAGGTATCAGAGATCACTGAACGTCAAAATTAATGAACTGGGTGGGCGTGTTTGTTACCAGTCTGAGAACAGATCTGCATGTGGTATTTCTTTTACCGAAACTTGATTTAAATAATGGATTTTATAAGAAGTTACAGGACACCTGAAGCATGTAAGTAAATGAGTTGATGGCACTTTGAGTTTGTCTGTAAGCAAAAGTAGTGCCATCCTAATAGCAGTGTTATCATAAGAAAGACCTGCCATTTCAAAGTAGAGACTCTTGTGGTCTAATGTAAACGGTATTATTTGTGTGGGTCAGATTTTTGCTTTGAGAATGGCTGTGGAAAAGTAACTAGCAAAAGGTAAGAAGCTGTATGCAGCTTTTATAGTTCAGGAGAAAGCATGTGACAAACTTAAGTGGATGACGTGAAAGCCTTCTTTTGAGGAGCAAATGCATGTGTAAGCTCGGATGGAGAGTTGAGCGAAAGTTTTGGTATACATGTGGGCGTGAGGCAGTGCTGTGTAATGTCTCCATGGCTTTTTAACATATATGTAGATAAGAGAATTAAAAGCTAAACTAGGGAAAAGGGATGTACAGATGGAGTGTGATAGTCAGTGACAAACCTTTTTACAGATGATATTGTGTTCTTTGCTGAGATTGAAAAGAGTTGCAGAAGGTTGTAAGCATAGGTGATTGAAGGTAAATGCAAGTAGAAGTAAAGCAATGTTGTTTTAATGGAAACGGAGTGAAAGTATAGATTTTTCAAAACCCAATGGAGTGAAAGAAGTGTACTGACACATGTATAGGTATGGTGGGAGAAAGACCGTAAGAGGTGGCAGAATTTAGGTACTTAGGAGCTACCTTAGGTAAATTTGGTTATATGGAAGGAGAGATAAGGGGAAGAGTAGTACAGGGTAGAAGAGTCACTTGGTACCTTATTAGGATAATGAAGGGTAGAGGTTTAAATATGGGAATGAAGAAAGGATTAAGGGACACATATCTCAACCCTGACCTATGTAGCCAGAACATGGACATAGAATGAGTTGTCGAGTTCAAGAATCCAGGCTATGGAAATGAGCTAATTGAGAGGAGCATTTGATGTGACTAAATGGAATGAAGAAAGAAATGAAGGGGTGTATGAGAGATTTGATATAGCAGGGAATGCAAAGGAAATTAATTGCAGAGCGGGAGAGTGTGCGAAATGTAATACTTTGAGATAGTTTGGACGTGGAAAGAATGCAAGATAGGGAGATTAAATGGAGAGTGTATGAAAGTACGACTAAAACGGTTGGTGTGAGAGGAGGACCACCTATGAAATGGGGAAATAGAGTGGAAGAGAACTGGGGGGAGAGAAGTGGTGGAAGAATGTGTGAAATTGTGTAAGCAAGGAAGGCATGTAAGGACAGGGGTAAGTGGAGACTCTTTTGCTGTGGTCACCCCCATGATGGGAGTTCCTGAAGGGAACAGTTATCAGAGATATAGATAGATAGATAATTACATATCCTTGATTTGATTTTCAGTTCCTGGTAGAAAAGCATATAATTTAGTGGGTTCATAAATTCAGGGAAGTATATAAACTGTTTTGCAAGATATAAAATCACAAAATGATCTTATAGATGTTGAAGGAAAAAACATTTAACTCTGGACTAGGTCAACATAAAGGTGATACAGTAGTATAACACTGTATATTCTGTTGGTTGGCAACCACTGACCAAGGAATTGTATTACCTCTACAACCCTCTTGGGTATTGGGAGGATTAGTGATGGCTGCATAGTGAGCTAGCACTTCATTGGCTGTCAAGTAGCACTCCTCTGACCCAGGAAGCTGTCTTTTCTTTCTGCCTCACCCAAATGTGGACTGTAGGAATTCTGTCCACAAGTATACAATCTCTCCATGTTACACATAACATATGACTACACTTAACTCACACAACTCATCGTTTGTAACTCCAGATTTTTCTGCAGTGAGCACTATGAGATAGCCCTCCCTTTTGGCAAAATGGTAGGAGCAAAAGATAGAAGTAAGAGGAAGAAACATTAGGCGGGAGCAATAAGTAGAAATATAGGTAGAAGTAGAAGGTAGGAACATTAGGTAGAAGTTCTTGTTTGGATCATTAGGTAGGAGACTCAGGAAACACTGTGATAGATTTGCCTGTAGCACTAAGGCTTAGAAGCAGCATTAGAGTTCACCAGCTGTAGAGACTCTTGTCATGGTCACCCTCTTTAGGGAGTTCCCAGAAGGAACGGGAATCAGAGATGTAGATAGATAGTATTTTCTGTTACTTTTGTTTGTAAATTTATCATTTTATAAAGAGAATTTTTCATGGATGGAGATAAACATGAGAGGGAATACCCCACGTTTCAGGGGCTAAATGCAGTATGATGCTCAAGTAACCAGCAGATAATTTTCCTCCTTAATTATTCTCTTAATGTAGGGTTATGGCATTTGGTTGGATACTGTATCATCCCCCAAGTCCCTCTCACACAAATTCATATAGCATGATATCTGCTATATTAGAGTCATAATGAGGCCTTCCTTCACTGTGACCCATCTATTCTACTTTACATTTGTTCGGGTTGATCTTTTACCGGGTATTTTACCAACTCAAGGATTTGGCTGTGTCCCTTTGTAAGTTAATGCGATTCTGGTCATTTCCTGTTTACTTACTTCAATCATGATTGTGGCATCATCTGCAAACTTTTTGCCTATTAATTGTCTTTTCCAGTATTGATAGTCCCTTGTGGTTAGGAGAATGTTCATCATGGGCAGATTGAAGATGCCTCAATGACTTTGATTAACTTGAAGAAACCATTGCACATCATCTTTCACACAGTCCTTGACAGAATAGAATCTGGATCCAAAGGCAAGTAAATCAAATTTAACTGGAGATTTTTTCGCTGCTACTTGTCACCAGTACCTCCTCAGCAGGAGAATGCAGAGGCTCACTGTTAGCAGGGAATGCTTTTAGGACCATCACTCGCCAGCTATGCCTTCTCTGTTGAATGGTACATAGGCCTACTTCTGGGAAGATCCTGAGAACCCCAGGTATCTATTCATTAGGAGGATGAAACCTCCTGGTCATTATTTCTAGAGAACCTTTGTCAAGTTTATGTTATGTGTTGCCAAAGTACCACAGCAGGAACATAAGTTGGATTTTGATATTCATGTGCAAACCATCCTTGTCCAGAGCAGTTTTGTTCTTAAAAGGAAAACTAAGTAAGAATTAATCCATGCAGAGTAAACTCACTTGAATTGAGGGAAAAGTGTATCTCTTTTTTTATTTTGGAAGTTCCAGTCACAGACAAAATTACACATCAAGGCCAATCCCTGATTGAAATATAAAAAGGTCAATGAAAGGGAAAAGAAGAGACAAGGAAAGGATTTATGAATTTTGGAAGAAATGAGAAACATGTCTGTTAAAAAACCCATGTCATAGTTATTGGGAAAAACATGAGAAGGATAAGAGTTCCAAAGCATGGAGGTTTAGGGAAAGACACAGTTATCAAAGTGGTCCATCCTTGAGTTGGCAAAGCCACACAGTAATCATGTGATGCAGTTGCTGACTGAGTTACATGGTCAAGGTAATGGTGGTGGCACATAAGTAGCTATCTCTCAAGCAAAAACCAAAGTAATGCTTTTAGAAGAAGGGACATGAACCAACATTGCAGCGTAGGGCAAGTGGTTCAAGTTTTGGTTAGCATGGGAGATTTGATAAGTTGAACTGCTTTTGACTCAACTTCATCAAATATGGATGCAGAGCTAAAGCCACCCCAGATGTGTGAGTGCTACTTCATACAATGATGAAACAATCCTTTGTATAAATGGAGCAACTGTCCAGAAGAAAAGAGATTTCTATATCTGTACAGGAAGATGCAGTTTCTTAGAAGCAGACATGGTTGTTTCCATAATGTTAGGTTTCTAAGACAGTCAGGATGTTACAGTAATTCCAAGTATGTTCTTTAAGTCAGGAGGTAGAATTACAGACCTGTCAAAGGAGATAGGAAAGTTGTGAGGAATTTTCGTTAGGGAGATGGGTGTCATTTTTCCGAAAGCCCTTATAAATGTAGTTCTTTGCTTATTAAGAGTTATTATATGAAACTTTTTGAGGCAGGACATATTTTGTCTTTTTCTTCTTGTAGAGCTTATTATAAGGAAATCTGTGAAACAGGAAATTTGTCGTATTACTCAATTACATATGTTGCGTTTTTTTTTTTTCCAGTCGGTCTGTATTCTGACCTTCATAGTTTCTTTCTAGGGTTATGTGAAGTGGTGGTACAGGTGGAACCAGCAGCGGCATCAGTGGTGGAGTTTCCTTGTTTGGTTGATACAGACTCCCCACCTCATATCCATGAAGAACCACCTCCTCACTCTCTTGACATTGTATCAGGTGTGTAGTTATGACGTACAGCTGTCTCATCCATTATGATGTATGGCATTAGCAAAAACAAACCATATGCATTTGTCACTTTCCATAAACTTATTGTTACTCATTACTTAATTGTCTCCAATTTTTTCATGTACTTTGGTTGTCATTTTGGCATTTCTTTTTATTCCTATTTATTTAATCTAATGTATTGATCTGTTTGGTTGTAGAATAGCTTTTCATGCTGTAGAACTTTAATTTTCACCTTTCATACAATGTTAATCTGTTAAGTGAGACCAAATACTCCATTTACCAACACTCGCACACAGAACTCCTCTATTGTATCTAATCCCACCAAAGTAATATCTCGTCGAATGTTTGTGCTGTATGGGGAGGGAGTTCTTCATTTATGGGGCCACATCTCTTGAACTCTTTTTATTGTACAAATTTTTAACTTTTGTTTACCATCAGCATTCTCAAATTCATCATGTAGCCTACATCATTCATCCACTACTCATAAACTACAGAAGTATTTCTTTACAACATTTCTAGTTAGTGCCTTGCTTAGTTTCTTGTTATATTCTCTCTTGTTCTATATTTGGATATGACTTTCTATGGAGTTCTTCATTTTGACTAGGAATGACCACATGCTTATTTTCTTCTTAAAGACACTCATTTTGAAGAACCTCACAGTTGACAACATCAGATTGGTGTAGAAACTTGATGGTTGTGATTAGATCTCTCCATACTCTTTTCTTTTCCATGGTGAGCAGATCAGTGGCCTTTCACCCCTCTGTGTAATGCAGTTCCTTTGATTCAGGTGTCATCATTGTCGCAGTCCTTTCAACTTTTTCTTATAGATTTTATGCTTTTTCAAGGGTGACTAAACATGAGAAGCATATTTTAGTTTAGGTTTAACATGCACTGAAAATAACTTGCTGAAGATTTCCTCCTTTGTTACTTAAATGCACCTTTAACATGTCAGGAGGCAGTTTGTATTTGTAAGAAATCTGATGTGTTTCTTTGGCTACAGGTTAGGTACAATGTTCACCCAAGTTGCTTTTATACACACATTCTCTTAGTCATATTTATATGGAGACCTTTTTTCATTGTGTCCCATCATTCGTTTACCATTGCAAAAATCTTCGTTCAAGGGAAAATTCTTTCAACTTTATCTCTTAGCTTTTATGCTTTTTCAAGGGTGACTAAACATGAGAAGCATATTTTAGTTTAGGTTTAACTTGCGCTGAGAATAACTTGCTGAAGATTCCTCCTTTGTTACTTAAATGCACTTTTAACATGTCAGGAGGCAGTTTGTGTGTGTAACAAATCTGATGTGTTTCTCTGTCTGCAGGTTAGGTACAATGTTGATCCCAAGTTGCTTTTATACACACATTCTCGTAGTCATGTTTATATGGAGACCTTTTCTCTATGTGTCTCATCCTTCTTTTACCATTGCAAAAATCTTTTTCCTTGGCAAAACTCTTAAATGACATTTTTACATCAGTATTTTTGATAGAGGACACAACCCATGTTCTGAGTCCATTTTCATTGATAAGAGAGCAGAATGTTCTTTAACAAAAATTACATAGAAGCTGAAGACATACTATCAGCAGTAAACAGAATGAAAATTGATAAAACGGCAGATCCTGATAAGTTTTACCTGAAAACAATGAAAGAGGTAAAAAGTGAGATTGTAAAACCCATGATTGCCCTTTTTAATTAGTCATTAGCTGCAGCAAAGGTTCCAGTGAATGAAAAATTGCAATTGTAATGCCAATAATCAAAATAGATAATGTCACTGTCTGGAAATTACTTTCCAATTACTTTAATGTCGGTAGTTGCAAAAATTATGGAAACCATCATTTGAGATAGAGTTGTCAACCAATTAGGGGATCACCATTTAACAAACAATTTTCCGCATGGTTTTTAATGAAACTGCTCATGTCTGACAAATCTGCTTGATTTCTTTCATGATGTCATCAACTTGCTTGATGAAAGTAAAGCAGTTTATGTCATCTCTCTAAATATTAAGAAAGCATTTAATAAGGTTAATTGCAAAAATTAAGTCACATGACATTAATGGGGCCATACTTTGGTGGATAGAAAATTAGTTGATTGGCTGTAAGCAAAGAGCTGTGATTGGTGGTCAGTCCTTAGAATTGTTTGATGTAACAAAAGGGGTGCCAGAAGGACCAGTCTTGGGACTGATTCTTTTTCTCTGTATCTTAATGATATTGATAATGCACTGTATTGCAAGATATCAAAATTTGCTGATGAAACAAAGCTGCGAAGAAAATCTACAAATGTACTTGAATGGTTGTAGGTTCAAACTGACATAGACAGACTGATGGACTGGGCTTTTAGGTGGCAAATAAATTTTGATAATGATAAGCACAAAGTTTTACATATCGGGATCATAAATGAAAAGCTACAGTATGAATTCTTACTTTGCTTTTACTCAGTTTGGGTTATATCAACCTTGTATCAAAGTGTCTTTAAAGACTGTCATAGCCCCTTTGAAAGTTGATGCAGTCCTTACCACTTTTTTATTTTTATAATGACCTAAGTTTCACTTTTAAACGTAATCAGGCTAGAGTTCAGTCCTTGCTGGAAGTCATTTACATGGATCATAAAGAGCAGCAGTTCTAGATTGAGCCTTGCTGCATAACACTGGTAATCCCAAACCATTTCAAGAAGGTTTCTTTGACATAGGTACTCTGTTCATTTCCACTAAGATAATGTTCTCCTCATTGCATGATTCTAACCCTTATGGCGCCTTGGAAATCCAGATTCTTTCATAACATCCCATATGATATGGTGTCAATCACTTTCAGACAGTCCAGGAACACAAAATTTAATCATCTACCTCTACTGTCTGTAACTGAGCTTGCTTTCTCATAGAGATATGTGAAATTTGTTACACACAACCTCTTTTCCTTGAATCTGTGTTGTCTGTCAGGTAGGTTGTTTTCCTGTGCTACTAATCATCAGTTTGCTCTCTGATTATGTTTTTCGTGTTTTTTTTACAGACCACACTTGTTAGAGATACTGGTCTGTAATTCAGGTGCATTTTCCCCATCTCCTTTTATAAAGATAAGTACAGCATTTTCTTTCTTCCACTCCCATGGCACCACACCCTCTCTTCTAGTGATGTTTTTAAGTAATATTTTGGGCATCTTGTGAAGTTTTCTGCACACCCATTGAGCACGTATGAGGCGCTCCAGGCGAGAACTAGACAAGTTTCAGAAGAAAAAAATGCCAGAAAATGCAGTTACGGTTTATGTATTGTGTGAATATAATTGTTGACTAATAAAGGTATCTTATTCATTTTTTTATTTTTAGGGTTTATCTCTAATATATCATAGTATAAAGGAAAAAATTCATTTAACACTTTTCATTGTTAAAGTCATTTAATATAGGAGTATGCATAAAAAAGATGTGAACAAAAGATTAGAAGTTATGGTTATTTACATAAATTATAATGTGATATACTGTACTAATGTTTGTTTTGAATTCTGAGAAAAATTCAAATTATATAAAGATTTATTTAAAGAATTATAGTGTTTGAAAATTGATAAACTAAAACATCATTTTCTGGTAAGGTAGCATGATTATTGGGAGGGAATGCTGTAATGTGACTGCTTGGTGACGAATATCTCACAGGCTGTGGGTGGCTAAGAAGCACCGAGTGTGTTGAGTTGCATGCTGTGATTGGGTCACCCTCTCTTTTGGTGGTGATGTCTACTTCATGCCTGAAGTTGATGCTTTCCATTGTACTTAAGTGATGGGGAAAACTTGTACAGTACTTTTTGTTTTGTTAGCATTATCAGCCATATTGTTTATACCATGACTAGATGTCTCGACATTATATTCAAAAGAAGGGTTAACAGCATAGTGTTGTTTGCTGTTATTGCTCCACCTTTTCTGTCAACATAAATGTGTACATTTTACCCTAGTAGGCCCATTTCGTTGTCACCAGACAGCAAGGTGATATTGCACTTTATTTTGTTGGGAAAATCACCGATATTGTGTATGTCATAACCAGATGTCTCTGTATTCTGTTAAAAAGAGTGAATGTGAAGATTATGAATATATGATAAACAGAATAGTTAGATGTAACAAATAGTGAGCCACAGGGATCAGTGTTGGAACCAATAATGGGCTTCCTTGAAAGATATAAAAAATTTTCAGATAATAATAAGCTGGTATGTATATCTCCAACTGAAATTAGATTTGGGAAAGCAAGCTACAATATGAATTCTGTTGAGCTGCAAAAGGTAAATGAAGTAAAAGACTTGGGTGGAATGATCTCTATTGACATAAAGTCAAGTAAACAGTGCACAGAAGCAGTTATAAGAGCAAACAAACATCTTAGATCCATTTTAGGGCCTTCAGATTTAAGTCTAAGGAAATCATCCTCTACACAGTTTGTTTGTGTATCCCCATCAAGAATTTTGTGTTCAGTTTTGGCCACCTTACTTGAAAAAAGACATAGACAATGCAAATAGTACAGCTCGACCTACCAAGATGATTCATGAACTGACCTGAATTTATAAAGCTTAGAAAAGAGAAGCTTGAGATGAACTGATATACTGTGGTATTCAGAATTGTTAAAGCCTTTAGCTGCCCCCCCCCCTTTTTTTTTTTCCCTAATTTCACTTATAGTGATGGATACAAACTTGTGGACAAACGTTTTACCTTTATGAGGAAAATTACTTTTTCTTCAGTAGGCTTTTATATCTTGGAATGATTAACCAATTAGAGTGGTTGATTGCAGTACACACACATATATATGAAAGGAGACTTGATGGATTTTTAACTTTGAGTTCAGGACTGACATTATTTGCTCCTCCTTAGTTACATGAAAACATCTGTTTCCCTTTCTACTCTAACCACACTGATCTGTTAGTTTCTGACATTTACTATCACAAACAGCATAAAAAGGGCCCAACTGTATGTTGCTGTTTAACTCCTTTGCAATGCATCATATTTCAAGAAGGCTTCTCAGACATAGGTCCTTTTTTCCATCCACTAAGATATCTCTCTATCCCTTGAAGAAGTCTACCCCTTGTTCCTGTCTGGTGATTCAGCCTATTAACCCTCCATGTAGTACAGTGTCAGATATTTTCTAGCAGTCCAAACATAAATGCTCTACCCAGCTTTCTTTTTTTGTCTGAAACAGAACTTCTTTTCTCATAGAAATATATCATGATCATTATACATGACCTGTTTTCCCTGAAACCGTATTGTCTCTCACTTCGGTAATTTCTCCTGTGCAGGAAGTCATCCATTTGCTTTCTAATTATCTTTTCTAGTACCTCACAGACCACAATTTTCAGTTAGACCACTCTCTAGGTCAATGCTTTTTTCTCAGTGTCCTTTCTTTTTGACTGGTATGAGTTTTGCTTTCTTCCACTCCCTTGGCATTTTTCCTTTCTGCATCGACATATTGAATGGCATTTCATGTGGTTTATCAAGTGTATGTGAATACATCTTCATTACATATGGCAAAATATCATCAGGACCATGAGCCTTGAATGGGCAAAGACCTTTTAGTATTGTATTTTGTTCATGTCTTTTTTCGATGTCTTAGTGATTTCTAAGATCCCCTTCTTGTTCCATCTGACTGATGTTAGGGCTATATAATGTCTTCCAATGTAAAAACACTTTTGAGCTTGTCATCCAGCTCATCACCTGTCCTTACATCATTGTCTTCAACTCTTGACCCTGAATCCTGCAGCCTGACTAGCTGCTCTTTAATTGACAATTTCTTGCTGATTAATTTATGGAAGGGCTTTGAATTTTATCCTGCCTTGTTCACGCTATTCTATCCAAAGTTTTTCGTTCCTACTTTCTTATCTTGGTATACTTGTTCCCTGTTCTCTTATATCTGACAAATGCTGGCTGGTTGGAGTACCACCTATTTCTTCACGACAGCACATCTCGAAGCTCCTTTGCTTATTCATATCTTTTACTAAATAAATCCTCCTTCTTTCTTAACCTCCCTTCCATATTTTGGGCTAATAGTTCCCATGTCCTACAGTTTCCTTGTAAATTTCAGTGAACCTTTCACTGTCCTGTCCCCAATGCTTTTTCTCCTTTTTTCAATGATTTCCTCTCCTCTACAAATAATCCAGTGCACTCATATGCAGACAACTCAGCACTGCATTCATCTACATCTTTCAGTTCTGCTCCCTCTTCTCTCGCTGGATCTGCATCTTGTCTTGACACAATTTCCTCAGTAAACTCAGACTTGGACAGGATATATCAGTGGGGTACACAAAATCTTGCTAAGTTTGATGCCTCCAAGACCCAATTTCTACCTATGTCTCTATTGAAAACTCCTCACAACTCTCATCTCTCCTTTGACAGTTCTGTAATTCCACCTCTTGACCCAGTGAACATATTTGGTATTACAGTAATATCCACTCTTTCCTAGAAACCCCACATTACAGGAATAGCTAAGTCTACCTCTAGAAAACTGGTTGTCCTGTTTAGGTGTCGAAACTTCTTTTCTGAACAGTTGCTCTGCTTATACAAGGGATTGATTCATCCTTGTGTCAAGTACTGTTCTCACATTTGGGGTGTTTGTAGCTCTGTATCCTTACTTGACAGAGTTGAAGTGGCCCAACTTATTAACTTCCAGACTTGACCCCCTTGACCTAGGGCACAATGTTGGTCCACTTTCCCTTTTCTATAGGTATTACAATGGTTTTTGCTCCTGAGAGCTGGCTGCTTTTATGCCCCACAACTGGCTAGACCATGCAGTGCTCAGCAAGTTGCTGCATCAAATAATTATTGTGTGGCCATGGGCAATTCAAGGGTGAGCTGTTTTGATACCTGCTTCTTTCCCAACATGTCGAAACTTTGGAACTCTCTACCATCTCATGTCATTTGCAGTCACTGTGACCTGGCACATTTCAAATCGCAGGTTTTTCACTTTCTCAAAAATTCATAAATACTTTCCCTTGTCTTTTCTTTTTCCATTTCATAATTCTCTCAATTCTCTCTATATTTCAATTAAGGCCCGGCCTTGATGTGGACTTTAGTCTGTGATTGGAGCCTTCAACAACAAAGAAAATAAACTGCAAAGCCCTGGATCTCTTTAGAATTGAATTTTCCTGTTGAGTGATTTATCATATCTGAGAAATGCCTGCTTTACTGCTTCATGTATCACACCCTGTAGTTCCTAATTGTTATAATTGTATATTTGTTGTAGATCATTAAGACTGTTGGGAAAATTAGATATTAGCGCCACTATGCACTTCTTTCCTACAGTTATTCTTTCCATTATGTACTGTCTGGATGGGATATCCTTCACTATTTGTAGAAACTTAAGGTTATGTCTTATTAAGAAGGCCAGCCCTCCACTTCCTTTGTCCTGTCATTCCCTCCTTGTAAACATACACCCCACTTGATAGAACACATGAAATCTTATCTCTTTATTTAGCTTTTCTTTCCAACAATAATGAATATGTTTTTCCTTATACAGTCCTTAAATTTCAGCTCTTCACCATTTACTACTGATCCATCTGCGTTTGTATTCGTTACTTTTAGTCTGACACTTCTATCATTGAATATTTCTGTCATCTCAGCAGTGCTGGCATGGCTGCTCTGTACTATTGCCTTATTTTGTTGTCTCTTATCTTCTGCCTTTTGACTATTTTTTTTTCCCTCTTCCCTCATTGTATCACATTTGAGGAATACAATATATTTTAGTTTCTCAACCAACCCAAGTACTTCTGGCAAGATGACTCCAAATGAAATGCAACCATATCTGGTTTTCCTCTTGCATCTTGATTATAACCACTTTTTCTTCATTCTTTCATCAAAGAAATTGCATGAGGCAATTCTATAGCTTCCGGTAATTCTTTAATGAGCATTCCTTCTTTCTCTTCCCTTTCTGCCTCATCTGATATTTGATCTTTTTCTAAGCCAAAAATTAATTGTAATTTATGTCTCTCAACCTCCTACTGTACAAACCTTTCTAAGTTTGGTACCACCCACATCTTAGTTAGATCCCTTTGTGATGAATTGTCAACCTGTGTTTTTGTCTCTTTAAAATCTTCCTTTTAGCTAAACATGCCCTGAACCTAAATGCTTTGCTCTTATATAATTCTTCCATCAACCAGGCCACAAACTTTCTTAGTTGCTCCATCTCTAGTGGGGCAAATTATACTTTTTAGAGCTTCCCTTAATTTCATGTGTATCTTAGTTTGTATGTACTCAGGTCTGTGTACTGCTACATCAGTCTTCATGTTTTGTCTGTTGATCAGCCCCCAGATTGCTCTTACTCGACCTCCCTAAACACTATTTTCAGTAGATTTTGCATGTGTTATATAGTCATTTTGTCTAGCTGAATAGCCACAGGGATATTTAGAAAAGACTCAACTGATCTCTTTTTGATTTTCAGTAAGTTAACTTTCTTTCCTTTGCAGGTTATATACCTTCTGAATCTCTTCAACTGCTCTAAGATTGTGTGTGTGTGTGTGTGATTACTGTTACTGTTTGTTTGTTACGGGGAGAGAGTTTACACTGTGTAACTATATAATTGTACTATACGGGGAAAGAGTTTTACACTCATTGGGGCCCCATCTCTTGAACATTCTACTATTATACAACTTTTTAGATTTATATATGATGGCTGCATTAGCCATTTCTTCAGTCATTTTATTTTCATTCATCAGCCATTCCTATACTATAATAAAAGTGTCTTAATATCTTTTTTTAACAAGTTCCTAACTTAATTTCATGTTATGTCCTCTGATGTTAGAGTTTTGACATAATATAGGGTGTGAACAGCTTGCTTGATATTTCTTTTTCCTCATACTTGAATATTATTTTGATGTTTGCCTGTATACAGTTCTTCTCCTTTAGTGTTTTCTTGAGGTGGGACTGTGGTGATAGTTTTGGGATACTGTCTAATCCCAAAGTCTCCCACAGATTTCTAATAGATTATATACTTGTCTAGGCCATTTTCCAATGTGTTCCCATCCTCAAAACTTACATTTAATCTGGGTGAAGTTCATCACCCATGTATCAGACCAACTTTTAAGATTGTTGAGGTCCCTTTGATTCAATGCTCTTTGCTGTTTACTTCCCTCATGATCATGGGATATGTTTATGCTTATGTGTGTGTATGTGCATTTTGTACATAGGTATGTTTTTTCTTTTCATACGTCACCTACCAGACCTCCCAACTCTGGCAGACTTCAGACTGCAGGGATAGAGCAATCAGAGGATATAACATGAAACTAATTAAAAACATAAATAAGGATGTGAAGAAATATTTTTTATTGTATAAGAATGGTGGATGAAAAGAAGAGATTGACTAAGGACATGGTTAATGCAGACAGCCTACATAAATTTAAGAGGTTATATTATTGTAGAAAGTGTTCAAGAGATAGGGCCCCACAAGCATATGACTCCTTCCCCATACAGTACAAGGCCCTTACATTCCTCTTGCTCAGCACTTTATCCATAAACAGATTAAACAGCCTTGGTGATATCATACATCCCACCCACAGCCCCAACTTCACCTGGAACCATTTGCCTTACTTTCTTGATAAAAACTCTTCACTATTTCTGGCAGCTTTTTTTTTCTTTCTTTCTTTCATACATTGGAGGCTCCAGTCATGAATAAAAGTTCACATCACAGCAGGGCCTTCTTTGAAATTTAGAAAGGATTGTGAAAGGGAAAAAGAAGAGACAAGGGAAAGCATTTTCAAATTTTGGAGGAAGTAAAAACTTGTGTTTTAAAATGTGCGATTTCAAAGTTATTGGGAAAGACATGAGAGGGTAGAGAGTTCCAAAGCTTCAAGGTGTAAGGAAAGAAGCAGTTATCAAAACAGCCCACCCATGAGTTGCCAGTGGTCACACAGTAATCACGAGATGCAGAGTTAGAGGAGGAAGAGGAACCAAAGAGAGTTGCTTTGTCTTCAGGAGAGACAGCTATCATACCATTAGGAAGGAAAAGTGAAGGAAAGATAGAGTGACAAAAGTTGTTAGTGATGCTCTTAGCCTGAGAGAGAAAGATCTATTGGAGGACGACAAGGAGAGGTTATCATACTTCCTTTGAATACAGGAACACTTTGCCTCATAGACACTGTACCTGCAGTGATTACAGGCAGTGAGAAATGTCGAATGTGAGTTGGAGGTAGGAGAGTTTTTCCAAGCCCAATATGCCTGATCCCTTGCCTGAATGGCCTTAGAACAGGCTTGGTTGAATGATGGGTTGGAGGAGGAGGTCGTCTTCGAGGAATTGGGGATAAGAGAAGAGACAGTGATTTACTTAGGGAAAGTCAGAAAAGAATGCTTGCAAGTTATTCCAGTCAGCTTTGTTGAGGTGCCAATATTTATATTAAGAAGGGGTTGCTGGAGAGGAAGGTGCTGTTAGAATTGAAAGATTTATGAGAGTGTGATCAGATGAACTAGTGGGGTGTAAGATTGTGTAGTTACAGTAAGATGTACTAAAGGTGAAAAACAGATACAGAATATTAGGAGAGTGGTCAAAGCACTCAGGAATATGGGTAGGGTAGGAGGTAAGTTATTCTAGATCATTAAGAATGTTGAATGTAAGGGTTTTGATCCCCCTACCATCTGTGTGGGACAAATTCAACCTATCTCTGTGATGAATTTTGATATCCCCTAAGTAGAGGATCTCAGCTTGCATGTGAGAAGATGCTACAGTCTCATGGCAGGAATTTAAACAGTCAAAGAAATATGTAAAATTTATGGAATTAGGAGAGCTGTAGCAAAACAGAGGGAAAATGTGGTAGTTGGGAGACAGACCTTGAGCCATATAACATCAAAGTTTAGGGACTCAAGGTCCTTGAGGAATGCAACAGGTGTGTTGATGCTGGAATAACTTCAGACACCACCTTTGAACCAGAATTATGAGTGAAGATTATAGTTAGATATGAAAAAGGGAAGAGTGAGAACATCATTAGACAAGTGGGTCTCATGGAGAAGTAAGATATTAGTAGAGGTACTAGACACATGGTGTTCAACAGAAGAGAGGTTGCTTACCTTCCACACCATAAATTCATAACACCTTCCACAGAGCATCTTTGTGTACCCATTCATACGCTTTCTCCAGATTTGTAAATATGCATGCAATTCTTGCTTCTGTGAGTAATGCTCACACAAACATTTCAAGACAAACACCTGATCCACACATCCTCTGCCACTTCTGAAGCTACATTGTTCCTCCCCAGTCTGAAGCTCTTTGCTTGCCGCCACCCTCTAAATAACCGCTGAGCCATAAAATGTACCGGTTACACTCAATAAGCTTCTATAGTTTGAACACTCACTTTTATCCCCTTGCTTTAATACATAAGAACTAAACAGGCATACGGCAAACCTCAGGCACCTCACCATGAGCCACACATACATTAAAAATCCTAAAAATTCAACTGTGATCCTATCCACCCCCATTTGCATTGTCCCACTTCATCTTTTGCAAGAATTTCACCCTCTCATCTCTTTTGACCAAACCATGAGCCATAACTGTCTCACTTCACATACCTCCCCAATCCAAACACCACACATCTGTCATTCTATTATCAAACACATTCAAAAGTCCTTCAAAATACTCAATCCATCTCCTCTTCATCCCATCTCTGCCTGTTACCACTTCCCCATTTGTCCCCTTCACTAAGTCTCCTATGTGTTCTCTTGTTTTTCCATACTGTCAACCTCGCTGCAAAATATTTTCTTATTCTCCTTAAAGTTTGCTGATACTTGCTGACCCAAGCTCTCATTTGCCCTCTTTTTCAACCCTTGCACTTTTCTGTTAACCTCCTGCCACTTTCTCTTGTACATCTCCAAGTCACTCATACTCCTTCCCTGCAAGTAACACCCATACATCTCTTTTTTCTATCTTGAGGAACTTAACTTCGTCATCCACCACTCACTACTCTTTCTCATTTGTTCACTTCCCACTTTCCACATACTGTACACTTTTTTTAATACATGTCAGCACTGCTTCCATAAATATCTCACATAACTCACTCTTCCCATCAGTAATATACAATCTCTGCCATCAGAACTGATGACACACTCACTCAGCTCCTCTCAAAACGCTTGCCTCTCTTCTTTACTTCCCTTGTTTCCAGTTACATAAATACTAATAATCACCCACCTCTTATAATTCACATGGATCTGGTGTTTACTTCTTTACAGTTTTACATGTTTGCACAACTCCTCCATCATCATTACTACCCCTTCCATAGCTCTTACCTTCATATTATACCCTGACTTTACCCCTAAGACATTCCCTAGTCATCCTTCCCCCTTCCCCTCAAGCTTTGTTTCTCTCAGAGCTAGAACATCCAGGTTCCTGTCCTCAAGCATATTACCTATCCCTTCCTTTTACTTATCCTGGTTATATTCACACACATGTAGATACCAGCCTAAACCTTCTACTCCAACTTCTAGAAATTAAAATACTAGAAGGAAAGGGTTTCCAGCTGTATGCTTTCACCCCTTTTTAGTCACCTGTGATGCAGGGAATATATGGAAAAGATACTTTCTCCCCTATCCCTAGGTATAACAAAAGTATGTATTAAGATATATTATATCCAGTATGTACTTGTATTGTACCTCCCCACAGTGTTTTTTCATATTTGATTATGATTATTTATGTGATGTTCAGCTCTAATTTAGTGTGTTATTCCTAGATATGGACTTTGTGGGTCACCGACAGAGGTCTTATACTGCTCAGAGATTGGAGATTATGCGGAAAGAGAAGAAGAATGCATCTAAGGTTAAGAGAATTTTGTGGAAACATAATACAGCTCCACTTGATGGTATGTACTGTGACTTCTTTAAAGTTTCAACAAACTAGGAGTTTCTCTTTGTATTATAAGACCATAGGTTTCCAAGTTTGAATTTTAGGTAGAAAAACATTGGAATTTGTCATCTCTGCTTGTTGACCCTGCCTCAGACAAATTGTTATTATAGTACAGCCCTTATATTCTTTTTATGTGAGCTGACATGGTATCCTCTCTCTTTCCTCGATTTGCAACCTGTGTGTTGCTGGAGGAAGTGGAGGGTGGGGACAGAGCCTTTACTTTGCTACTTTCTTCTATTACTGCTTTTAATGGGACTATATTTTTTTTCTAAGCAGTATTAAGGCCAAACCACCTTGCTTGGACCTTGGGTCTGTGTGGTTTGTGTATCTATATGACTCTCTCTCTCTCTCTCTCTTCTGATGGGTGCCTTAAGAAAAGAGAATTAATTGAGGAAGTATAGCATGTGCTGTAGCTTGAAACTCAGTATGTAAAGGTGACTTAATCAGACGAATAGTAAGGGAAATGATAAAGCATAATGACAGTCAACAACAAAGATGAAGATTCAATCAGCAGTAAAATTAATGTAACTGAAACAGAAAGGAATATGTTCATACGGGAAGACAAGACTGAAGGGGAACTTGCAAGTTTTGGTAATACAGTTATTCTTGCATTGGCAGTTTTTTTATATGTTAGCTGAGATGGCACAGGCAGCTGAAGCCCTGATCAAGGTCATCCCATGGACACTATATATATATATATATTTTTTTTTTTTCATACATATTCGCTGTTTCCCGAGTTAGCGAGGTAGCGTTAAGAACAGAGGATTGAGCCTTAGAGGAAAAATCCTCACTTGGCCCCCTTCTCTGTTCCTT